>OOFC01030104.1:0-12238 GCA_900323345.1 Pseudochromis fuscus | reverse complement strand
GACCCCCGCTGCTGCCGCTCTGATCAGCTGTATATCCAGGAAGGGCCTGATGGTAAATCATCTCATTCGCTGCAATTTTTGTCTCCTCGAACTTGTGCAGCAGGGTGCCTGACATCGGTGTTCGTTCATGTGCTTTCTGCTCCTTCTTATGACGTCGTAACTTCACAAAAAACAGCGCCACAGCAATTAGTATTAGTATGACTATGGTCCCGAGTGACACTGCAATGACACTGACGAGCAGCATGTTCATGTCTGTGGTGAGACCAAAAGATGTGTGGCTCACATCGATGGTGACTTTGGCTGCTGCTGTGCGAGACGCCTCCAGGGGGCTGTGAGCAGTTACATCCAGGGTGACTAATCTAAGCTCCCTTTTAGAGCGACTGACGTGTCCGCTGTAGCTGTCCATCTTTAAAGAAATGGCTCCAGTTGATTTATTGACTTCAAAATAAGGCGACTGGTCTGATAAAGAATAGAGGACAATACCATCCACGCCTCCGTCCTCATCTCTGGCTTGTACTCTGCCGATGATCTGACCTTTCTTTGCTCCCTCAGGCACTTCAAAAGAAAACTCTGAGGAGGTGAAAACTGGATCATATTCATCCTCCCCTGTGATGTAAACCTGCACTGTTACGCTCGCAGAATAGTTGCCAGCGTCCATGGCAACAGCCACAAAGTGGAAGGAGTTCACCTTCTCAAAGTCAAAGGTGGAGCGAGTCCGGACTTCGCCTGACGTTTGATTGATCAGGAAGCTCTCTCTCCCGTCTTTAGAGTTGTCTAACATGTAGTACCTCAGCTGTCCAAACACTCCTCTGTCGTGATCGATTGCATGCAGCATGGTAACTAAGGCATTCTGGGGCTGGTTTTCCTTGATGCTTGCAGATACTAGCTTGAGGGGAAAGAAGGGTCGGTTGTCATTGATGTCCTTCACCTCAATACTGACTGGGGCCAAGGCGTAGTGCCCTTGACCGTCAGTGGCCTGGACAACAATCATATGGGACAACTGCTTCTCGCTGTCCAGAGGTCGCTGCAGCCTCAACGCTCCAGTCCACTGGTCCACCTGGAACAGGTCAGTCTCATCCCCTGAGCTTATAGAGTACTGCACCACTCCATTGGGAGCAGTGTCTGGATCCGTAGCAGACAGATGGAGGATCTCCGTCCCCGCTGCAGCACCCTCACTCAGCACCACGCTGTACTCTGTTCGGCTGAAAGCTGGAGGGTTGTCGTTGGCGTCTGTCACACTGATGAGGATAGGCACACTGGAGCTGCGCTGGGGGATCCCGCGATCGGACACCACCACAGTCAGGTTATAACTTGGTACCGCTTCAAAGTCCAGCTTCTCCACCAGGATCAGGCTGCCCACCGTCTGGAAGCCCTGTCCCTCCAAGAAGCGCACGCTGCTCTCAATCTGGAAGGCATTACCCGAGTTGCCACTGGCGATAGCAAAATCAAAACCGCAGTTGTCCCGGAACAGGTCTCCATCCACAGCTTCTAGCGTTAGCACAGTTGATCCAGGAAGTCCATCTTCAGACACAGCAGCTCTGTATTCGGACTGGTGGAAGATGGGGGCGTTGTCGTTGGCATCAGTCACTTGTACCTGGACGGTGGCGATGGATGCAAGCGACGGCGTACCCTGATCTCGTGCCTCAATTAAGACCAGGATGGAGGGATTCTCAAAATCAAACTCTGTGTTCTGCTTGCTGAACAGAGTACCTGTGAAGAAACACAGAGCACGGTCAGGAAAAGAGATGAAAAGTAAATGAAAGGTTGTCCAGTACACAGGGTGGTTGGCTGGTAAACAAACAACAATGCATGGTCTAAATAAATAATTGAATTGCACATACATTTTGTTACCATGTTTGAAACATGCGGTTTGAGGGAACCTTACGACAGCGTAGCTTCAGGCAACAACAGAGCTCTTTTATAAAACTCGTATTTTTAGATTCTATCTCAAGCAGAACATCTGAGGCAAATAACATAAAATCTGGTTTTCAATGACTTCTAATGAACAAAATGATTAAATATTTTGCAATGCTTGTTGCAAATACGTCCAAACCCCAAATGTGCATCTGAGGAGAGCCTCACGGGAAACGTTTTTTATGAAGAGTAATTAGGGTTAGAAAGTGGTTATAAACAACTATAAATGGGCACACAGTATTGTTACCGTTGCTCGGGTCGATGTAGAAGACACCCTTGGTTGATGACATCACTCTGTAGGTGATCTTCCCGTTCTCCCCTGAGTCACGGTCAGTGGCTGTTACTGTGATGACTGCACTTCCTGCTGGGAGGTGCTCTGACACGGTCACCTGAGGATGAACAAATATCATATCAATATATCTCCATCCATCCAACAAACTGAGTCTTTTAGAGGATGGTGGTACAGTACACACCTGATACAGATCCTGAGTGAAGGTGGGAGCGTTATCATTCACATCATCCACCAGCACGGTGAGGTTGGCCTCGCTTTGATGTTTGGAGTCTGATGAACGAACTGTCAGAGTGTACCACGTCCTTTCCTCATAGTCCAGAGGAGCCGTCAGAGACACTCCTCCTCCATAACGATGGATCCCGAACATGCCCTGGCTGTTCACATCCAGGTGCAGAGTGTAGGAGAGCGCTGGTCCTGAGTCCACGTCATTCCCCGTTACCTGGGTGATAACTGTGCCGATGAGAGTATCTGTATGTGTGTGATAGGACGATAAGAGCAGACGTTCAGTAGGTGAAATGAAGCACAATCTTCAAAAAAAGAAGAAATATCCTGTTGTCGAGAGCCGTCCTAATAGACAGGAAATGAACAGAGGAACTTGGCAATAAGTTGTTTCATAAAAGGGTCAGAGTTTTCTCACTGAGCCCAGCTGAGCGAGCTGCCAGGGAGTGTGATGTGGGTTTTATGATAAGATCACTGGGCTGACTTCCACTGTGAAGCCGACTTACCCTCAGGCACCCGGATCTTGCGAGGCAGGGGAATCATGGGACTGTTGTCGTTGAGGTCGATGATGATCACAGTGAGCGTGGCAGAGCCAGCAAGCCGCGGGGTTCCTCGGTCTGTTGCCGTAACAACGAGCCTGGTGCCACAAAATGAATGTCAGTGTCTGAACTTTTAAACCTTTTGAACGCGGGGGCGAAGTGTTTTATCTAAGACACTTTATTTATGCATTTATCTATTTTTAAACATAAATATCTGTCTTCAGTTTATTCAGAAACATGTGAAGTCTATGAAGTTCTTTACAATAATAAAAAAAGTGTGTAAAAATCAGATTTTAAAATACTGTCTGCTGCCCAAACATGTTTTTATAAGATTTTTTATAAGGTCTGAGTGGATGATCATGAACTCAATTCTACTTTTGGCTTCTCCTTTTATAATAAAAGCCATTTTTCCAGCAGTCCTTGTTACATTTGAAGTGCAGTTAGGACCTTGAAGTAGGAAGCAACTCCATCAGAAAGTCAGATGAAACTAAAGTCTTTTATCTGGGTGGTTTGAATGAAAATATGAAAGATAAAGTTACTGCAGAGAGGGAAACAATCAGAGTAACAAACCAGAAATGTATCAAACTTCATGTGAATAAAGTCCAGCTCCACTCACTTTGTTTGTGTCCAGATCTCTCTGTCCATGATGGCTGCAGTGCTGATACTTCCAGTCAGGGGGTCAATCTTAAACAAGCCGCTCATGGATGACGACCTGATGGAGTAGGTCACCTGACCGTTCTGACCCTGGTCCAGGTCGTCTGCAGCCACCTGAGGAAATCACAGCCCCACCAAAGACAGAAAAGTGAAGTATTTGCAACAGCTGCTTCAGTGTAACCTGAACTAGTGAGCAATATTCAGCTTCAGGAGTTCATAAAAAGGGGATATATGGACCTGGCTTTATGGCACAAATGATTATATAGTACATTCAGGAGGGAGACACATGCAATTGTAACAAAATTATTTCTCCACAGCGGTGAAATTATCCAGATTTCTGTTTTTTTAATTCAACAACTTCACACTTAAACACCAGCCAACCACAACAAGCATGTGGGCGATGAGCTACTGCACCTGGATGATGGGGAAATCGTAGCCTTGTGCCTCCCTGATGTAGGCTACATAGTTCTGGAGCTGGAAACGTGGCAGGTTGTCATTCACATCCTGCAGGATTAAGTTGACAGCCATGTAGGAGCTGGAGGCTGCCGTCTCCGCTTTGACCACAAGGCGGAGTTTGGGGGTCTCCTCAAAGTCGAGTCCTTCAGACTTCTGGACCCATATTTCACCTGATTAGTTAAAAAAAAACAAATATGAGTCACATTGTACATTTGGATCTTGCTGTGTGTGCTGCAGTCGGAGTGTTTACCAGTGATGGGGTTGATGCCAAAGGACTGCTTCCTGTTTCCACTGAATATGCTGTAGCTGATACCAGTTTTAGAGCCGTCGGGGTACTGGGCCTGAGTCTGTGTTACCACTGTGCCTAAAATATGAAAAAACACTTTAATAATCCATTACACATTTACAAAGTTCTGCAGCAAAAAGGCAAAAATCTGCAGAATTCAAACCTTTAGCAGCGTTTTCTTGCAGACTGACATCTCGAGCTGTGCGGGAGAAACGAATCCCCCTGTAGCTCTGCTCCCTGATATAAATGACAACCACCCCCAGGGAAGACTGAGCAGGGTTCCCTTGGTCCATGGCCTGAACTATTAAAGTCCTCTGGCTTTGTGTCAGAGTCTGCAGCTTCTCTGTGGCCTGGATGTCTCCTGTCAGCGAGTTAATGGTGAAGCCTCTGACAGGGTTGGCGAAACGATAAAAAACAGATCCATTAGCTCCAAAGTCCTTGTCCTCTGCCCTCATGGTGGCCAGCACTCGGCGGCTCGACACGCTGCTGACTGAGATGTTCACGATAAGCGGGTCTTGGATGAAAAAGGGGGCGTTGTCGTTGACGTCCTGAATGTAGACGGTGACCTGAACGGTGGAGTTTCGTGGGTTTGCGGGGGAGGAGTCGGTGGCCACCACCTCAAAGGTGTAGGAGGCAGTTCTCTCTCTGTCCAGCGGCGCTGCTGTGATGATGCGACCTGTGTTCTGGTCTATGATGAACATGCTCTGCGACCCGCGGCTCAGGAAGTACAGCACCTGGCTGTTGAGGCCATCGTCCAGATCAACGGCTTTCACCTCCAGGACCAGGGACCCAATGGGGACATCTTCTGAAATGTCTGCAGTGTAGCTACTGCTCTGAAACTGAGGGCTGTGGTCATTGATGTCCAGAACCGTCACCTCCACAGTGGCCGTGCTGCTGAGGGGAGGGGTGCCCTGGTCCTGAGCTACGACTGTGAGAGTGTACCCAGCCCTCTTCTCTCGATCCAGGGGCCTGGAGGTGGACAGGACCCCGGACTGTCTGTCTAAGTGGAAGTCCCCAGACTGGTCTCCACCTGCGAGGGCAGCAGTGACAAATGGTTTTCTGAGTGTGAAACTCCACCATCCTGAATTATTTTACTGTTCTGTCGATCATTCACAAAATAAATCCACACAAATCCTCACCTGTGATCCTGTAACTTATCTCCCCGCTGTCTCCGGCGTCCGGGTCCGTGGCTCTGAGGGTGAACAGAGGTAAAGCCTCCAGGTTCTCAGGGACCTCTATGCTGTAGTAGAGACGTCCAAAGACCGGGGCGTTGTCATTGACATCAAGCACCTTGATCCTCACTGCTGCTTTAGCATAGTTGGGTGGAAGGCCTCCATCTTTTGCATAAACTAAAATAAACACAACAGTATTAATGGACAAATATGAACATCGCATAATTAATTTACATCATGCATTTAAAAGTGGTTTTATCTGAGCTGCTGCAGGACCGTCGTACCTGTCACTGTGTAGTAATCCTGAAGCTCCCGGTCCAGAGACTTCGTGGTCGTTATGACACCTGTCGCTGGGTCGACACTAAAACCCTCCTGTGAGATGCCACCATATGTCACTTGTCCATTTGTTCCTGCAGAGAAACACAGAATGAACAAAAAGTTCATTCCAGTAACAAAATGTCAGAATGTAAAATACTAAACAAACAACACTCAGCATGTTTGAGTCTCTGTTTAATTGCTTGTATTTGTTTGTTTGTTCTGACTTTTGCTGTCTAAGCACTTGGCTGTAACTCCCTCCCTCAGGTGTCTGGATGCCAGTTTGCGTGCTAAGAGAACCAAGTCTGGCAACCTCACCTGTTTACTTCAATAATTGCTTTTGAGAAGAAAGTTTATAATCCTTGTGTTTTATGTGCTCCTGACTAAGTCCAGGGGAATGCTCTGTGTGTGCCCCCACCCCCACCTTCCTGTGCAGTCTTCAATTAAAACCAACTGTTAATGTGTACTGCAGTCAGCACACAATGGAGGAGAAGAATTAAAGGCATTTTGTTTGTCTTGATTGCTGCAGCAGCACCATCAGCATCCATGTCATTTAAGGGATGAGTAACTTTTTACTTTTTAATGAGAATTATTATGTCACATGTTGTTAAGACGTAATGATCGCTTGGTTTTAAACTATCCATATATTCACTGGAAATCACCAAACCTGTTCAGATTTATTGTTGAATGAAAAAAGATGAGATGCTGGGAAGCTGCAGTAACCACCGCTCTGCTCATGACCTCACCTTGGTCCAGATCACTGGCCGACACTGTCAACACACTGGTTCCCACAGGCTGATTCTCAGAGATCTGGGCTTCATATTGGCTCTCCTCAAACCAGGGCACCTCATCATTTACATCAATCACATGGACACACAGCAGCTGGCTGGACGAGTGCTGGGGCATCCCATGATCCTCAGCGATTACAGTGAGGTTAAAGATGTCCTGCTCCTCACGGTCCAGAGGTTTGATAATAGACAGGGAGCCTGTAAAGACATGAATCAGAGGAGAAATATGATGAGAGATTTCCTCTGTGTTTTACAGAGACGCTCACACATGACAATTACAGTAGGACAGCGTGTTATCAAAGGCAGTAAAACATACCTCTTAACGTGATTGTGTGGAGTCATGTTATATAAAAAGCGAGTGTGAAAAGTTGTCGTGTGAGGGCCAAATCAGAGTTAATCTCCTCCACACATACAGCTTGGCCTACCTGAGTGCTACCACCACCACTGCTGTAACAGCCCAAACGGTCTGGCCACAGTTTACGAGATTTTCCACTGGAGAACGCCGCAGCCATCGAGAAAGCAGCAGTAAACACACACTCTAGACACGCAACAGCCAGGCCTGCCGTGCTCTGCAGGAATTAGGGGCACCCTCGCCTTTTCATTATCCTGCCCTAAGAGGGTAGAGCTTGCATTGATTCAATTTCAATTTCATGCTTTAAAATGAGATGCAACTGTTAAAGGCAGAGAGGGCCGGGGCTGTTTTGCTTTTAACTTCTTTGTGTGTGTTTTTCACTCACTAGGATTGAGATAACTTGCCCCTGAGCTTTTAATCTGGTAAAAGTTACAGGCTGGACTTTTTTTCACCTAAATGTAATTCCTTTGTGATGCTGCCATATTCTTGGTCACTGATAACTCACGGCTTTTATTTGAGATGCTTTTAATTCCAATGTCTTCAGTCTGAGATGCACCAAACCTTTGGACTGCAGTGTAGCCCAGGCAACAAACACATCTTCCTCATCTTCTCATCCCGAAGTCATTCATCAACACTTGATGTGTTAATCCCTGAATGTTGTTGTCTTCTGCAGAAAAGCAATTTACCATATCACCAGTAGTCTCTCCCTTTGCTCCAAATGTGAATTAATGACCCCCCCTTCTGACATTGAGTGATGACAATGTGTCTCACTCTGTGACTTTAAAGATTCCTATAGTAACAGCTTGATAGCTCTCTCTATTGTAGTTAACTGTGATGCCAGAGTAATGAAAACAGAGTATGCAGAGCTGGTCCCAGGTCTCCGGTCGCCGACCTCAGCACAGGAGCAGACCAGGTGCTCAGGGGATTAACTCTGTCATGATTCTAACAAATAACCAGTGTGCATGAAAACACTTCAAGATGAGTGCACGTATAGAGCTGCAGCAGAAGTGACATGCATGACAGAGGCTGAATGTTTCCATCCCCGAGCTGCTCCAGAGGGCACCCCGGCTGGCGACTTGAAGGGGGAGGGCGGAGCAAACGTTGACACGTGTCTCAAACACCACAACAAAGCCCACAGGACCAAATAGCCCAAGGTCAGCTTTGACTAAGTGACAGAGTCTGATGCAAGCACACAAACACATGTGTGCATGCCTACACACACACACACGGACACACACACACACACACACACACACACGTGCGTACACATAAACACGCGTAACTGATCCCTTCACTAATGGTTCCCAGAAGCCGGAGCAGGAGGTTCTTTGGTCTTTCATGGGAATAGATCCACAATAACAGATGATGGGTTGTTGTGTGTGCATGTGTGCTTGCACATTCTTATGTGTGTGTGTTCAATATTTGGCAGGCTGCTCTGTCTGGCCTCCAACTGAGAGAAATAAGTCATGAAAGGTGAAGCAAGAGTTGTGCTGTACTTAGAGGTAAGCGCAGTATTAAAAGAGTTTGTGTGTGTTTATGGAAGCAAAGGAAAACACACAGAGAGATCAGTGCACATGAAACACAAAGTTAAATTCTGATGTTACTCAAATGGTTAAAAAGTCCATGATAACACCCGAACAGAGGCAGAGAGATGCAGACTCTTTAAACTTTGGTCTAGAGCACAAACTGAATGCTTTATCAAAATGAAAGAGTAGAAAATAAGCTACAAAATAAGCACATAACTGAAAGGTAGAGTTTTAAAAAGTTTTCTCTGATGATTTACTTTGAACTGATTGTACCTACCTGCTGTTTGACATGTTGAAAATACTTGTATCTGATGCTAACATGTGCTTTATTCATCATGCATTAGAAACCCTCCAGATTTGCCAAACAAAGAGTCTGTGGCTCCAACACAGTACGAGGAAGAACATACCACAAGTCAGAACCAGGCTCGTCTTCACGTTGTATTGGAGTAAACACCGAAAAGTGATATTTACCAGGATATCAAAATGTTCGTCCAAAGTGGCTCATGTGTTTGCAACACTATCACCAGATACACTGTGGATGATTGTGTAAAACTCCAAATTATGTCCAATTACATCATTTTAAAAATTCTGCAGCGTGATTGTGGTTTGTATAAGATTGTAGTTGTGGTTGAAAAAACACTAATTGTTGGAAATGATGACATGCAAACTGGTCCACACCATTAAAGTAACATAAGACACACACTGGTCCTGTGCTGGACTCACCAGTGTTCGGGTTGAGGCTGAAGGTCCCTCCGGTGTTGCCTGACTGGATCCTGTAGGTCACCCTGCCGTTCTCCCCTTCGTCTGCATCTCTGGCCATGACGTACAGCGCCACGAAGCCCACCGGCTGGTCCTCCATCACGCTCACCGCTGTTGGCGATACGAACACTGGGGGGTTGTCGTTCTCGTCGGTGATGTAAACCCTCGCCGTGACAGAACCCCAGTGCCTCCGGCTGACATCGACGGCAGAATCTGTTGCCTTGACAACCAGGATCATGTTGGAGATGGCCTCGTGGTCCAGCTCCTGGCCCAAGGAGAGAACCCCAGAAGAAGGATCAAGGGTGAACAGGCCAGGCTTGTTGGGCCACTGGTGGAGAATGGAGTAGGTCAGCTCGCTGTTGGGTCCACTGCCATCCTTATCTGTGGCCTGGAAGGTATAGACAGAGGAACCGGGCTCCATGCTCTCAGAGATGACAATGGTGACAGGATCCTCTGGGAACTGCGGGGTGTGGTCATTGCTGTCCTCTACGTCGATGTCCAGGTGGACGAGGGTGCTGCTCGGAGGGGCCTGGGAGAAGTCGTCCACCTCAATCTGCAGGTTGTAGCGAGCGTCTCGCTCAAAGTCAAGAGGACGTGCAAGGTACACATCTCCAGTCAGACGGTCGACAACGAAGGTCCCATCTCGGTCGGTACCCCCCACCACCGTGTAGGTCACCTCGCCTTCCTCCAGGGGTCCTCTGTCATGCAGCCCGACCGAGCCAATCACAGAGCCCGGCTTGGCCTCCTCCACAGAGTTGAACGATACGGACAGGGAATTGGTCTTAGCAGTGGGTAAGTTGACGCTAATGACCTGCAACAAAGAAAAACACTGTATGGGTATTTGAGGGCAGAGCAACATGGCAGTGCAGCTAATGCATCATTTAGATGCCCAGTGGAAAGCTGGGTCTGCAATTTTCATCACAGAATGAGAATATTTCACGGATTTTAGCCAAAGCAAAAACAGATTTCGTCCAGTCCAATCACTGGTGCTGTATGTGCTCACTGGGAATAAATGAAACCAGTTACAAGAGGTTTTTATAGACTTGAATAACACGGCTGCTAACATTAATCACATTTAATCTGAGACTTGTGTCCCCGCCAGGAAAAATAATAGATGATAAAAGTAACACAATCACAGGAGGAAACTGTAAAAGGGTTTAGCAACGGGAGCGACTCCTCTACTGTGTGTAGCTTTACTCTTCTTTTGATGAGCAGTTCAAGTGTCTTCAAAGACTTCGATACTTTTCTACTTTGAACAAAAAGAGCAAATGGCACATTCTTTTAATAAAACATGTTTGTTCTTTGCAGGAGAAAATTTAAGCAGCTTGAAAAGGGAGAGAGTTTGTTGATCAAATTTTCAGCAAAATGACAAACAGTGCAGTGAAACCTGAAGAGGTGATGTGGATCCTCACACTGCACCGTTCCCACAGCAAGTAGGGACTCAGAAAAGATGTTTGTTGACAAGCTGTAAATTAGTTCCACATTAGATGGAAAAGGAGAGCTCCAAAAATAAATTGGTATTGTCCCTTTCTATCATTGAGGGATTTTTAAAAAATCCGTCTGAAAAGATGATTAAAGGAAATTACAGAAATGCGTCACTGGGTAAGAACAACACTGCGCTGTTTAATCCAATTAACTAATAATTATGACTTTCATTTTTTTGTTATTGGAAAGGAGGGAAAAGCGAACTGGCACTTAGTGGAGCTGTTTATGCGGCGGCTGGATTTTCCTGGAACCTGTAAATCTCTGTTTCTTCCAGGTTCTTCCATTGTGTCCATTTCTGGTCTGTTTTAAAGAGTAACTCCAATTGCCTTCATTGCAGTGTTTTACGTTGAGTATATGCCCTGCTGCTCTTTGTAAAAAGGGCTACTGTATTAAAAAAGTGTTGAAGTCATTGAGTATGACCTTGATCAGAGCCGTCTACAGCTGGCCCTCATCAGGAGCCAGCTGGGAGTATTTGATTCAGACCAACTTTTCCATTTCAGATAGAAATTTCCCTTTTGAAAATTCACAGGGGAAGAAAAGGGAGGGGATGGGAGGGGACCTTGTCAGAAGTGAGGCTGATATGTCTGCAGCGAGTCTGAGGGGCCCACGGATCCTCTCAGGCCCGGGTCCGTCCTTTGATATGAAATAGGTGAGCGGTGAGGGTGTTTGTGCTGGCGGGGCTCCAGTGGGAGTCTGACCTGAATGGTGAGGGAGCAGGAGGTGCTGCGAGGGGGCGATCCTCTGTCAGTGGCTGTCACCGTCAGGGCGTACTCAGACCGCTCCGAGTGGCTGAGAGGGGAGGATGAACGCAGCTCGCCGCTGTTTGTGTTCAGAGAGAAACGTTCAGCCCTGGGACCTGGAGGAGACAGAGTCCAATCTTTAACTGAGATGATGACTAATTATGCACAGATATCAATAATTACAAAGCAACACTGTCATTCACACGATAATAATGAAGTTACACCTAAAAAAAACCCAAAACATTTACAACTAGAAAAGCACTGGGAGAGCACAGACCTCCTCCAAACACAACATCTCCTTCATATTGTGACTTCCACCAAAGATATTACTAGTATTAGTCTTGTGTTTATTTATATCAATATTAGCTCCACAGCGTCGTGGCTGTTTAAAGATGTCTGTTGCATGTTTCTACTTCATTTGTTTTTTTTATGATGCAAGTTTCAAAGATGGATTTTTTCATATTCTGGATCATATTATCTGAAATTATTCCTTTATCTGGATCAATCTTTGATATATTGTAGACCATGTTAGAAACTTGTCCTGGATTTTTTTTCAAAGTGTCTTGACCATTTTTGGTGGAGTCATATGCATAAATGTCGCATATGGCCCTATCTCCCAATGTTAAAGAATCCTTCAAAACAGTCCTGGATCCAGACGGTGATCCGGATCACTTCCAAAATCTAACCATTTGTTCCTGATCCCCATCTGGACAATCCCTGAAAATTTCATCAAAATCCGTC
>OOFC01030098.1:3026-17921 GCA_900323345.1 Pseudochromis fuscus | reverse complement strand
GCTCATATCTCCGAAAACATCGGAGCACGTTTTTAACCAGGCTCTAACTTGAAAACAACTCATTTCAAAAGGCGAGGAGGTACCAGTGGAAAAGCGACATATGGTCCAAAAGTGGCTGCTTCGTAACACAGAAAATCCTGGACCTTTTCTAGTAGTTATACGGCGTATACCTGCGTATCACGTAGACTACACCACTGCTGTAAAGGTATTTATTTTAAGGTCCTTCTTGCGATGTACCCAGTCTTCTCCCCAATTAGAATCAATGCAGTTTCACTGCTCTGTGGAGAAGCTTAAGTGGGAGAGATTTGCTTTGGGAAAGTGCCTGCAGTCCCTCTCTGATCAGCTCCCTCCAGACTCACACAACCACTAACAGCCACTGATGCAGCAAACATGACATGATGCCTCATTAGCTTCCAATTGATTCAACTGTGTGGAGACGCACAACTAAACTGAATCCAATAGAGGTGGGAATTTTGCCCTTGGGTCACATACACACTCCCATGCTGAGCTTATTATTTGCCAAGCAGCAATAAAAAGTAAAATAAATAAATCTTGAGCAGCAGCAAAATTGTTAGTATTGAATTAACGTTTTAAAAACAGTAAGCTGAAATACCTCAGGTCTGTCTCCCTGTGAAAGAAAAAGAAAAGGAAGATGTCAGGTCAGGACAACCAGGGGAAAACAAATACAGCATTTGTATTTAGGAACGATTGTGAATCACTGTCTTTATTTCACTGAAATGTTCCTTTACCCTTGTCACCAACAAAGTGTCCATTACTCACAGATATACAGTCTTCCTCTGGGAAAGCGTTACACTGCAGCTCAGGTGGCCAGAGGACTCCAAAAGTGATCATCCGTCCCTCACAGTCCCGCTTGGCTCTCTCACAGAAAGACCTGCAGGGCCGCTGCACTTTCCCCTCCACACACTGGGGGGCGTACACACTACACAGGAAGAGGCGTATGTCTGTCGAGCACACACTTTGCACTATCGAGTTGAAAAAGGACATCTTGGCGACTGCTTCTCTTTGACTTGCATGTCCCAGGAGATTTGGAAAGATGGTCTGGTTGTAGGACAGGTCCTGGCACGCTGGTATGGTGATGGGCTCGCAGATCCCCCCACTGCTGCTCACTCCAAACTGAACACACAACAGCACATGGTAATTTTCTTTCACTATGATGACCCCTTTGGTGGCCTATGGTCATCAAGCATTAAGCCCCTAAATAAACCCAAGGACCCAAAATGGTGATAAGGGTCACATTTAGGCCTATTTAGGAATAAGGATGACAGAAAAAATGTTCATGCAATCATCGGAGGTACGATTCAATCTTATCAAATGTACTGTGGTAATGTCAGGTACTAGTATACTTTTCTATTCTCTTCTGCATTCTTATATTTGTCAAAATGGCCACATTAGAAAATTGCCATATTATGAATTAGCAGTTCCTGTTTATCCCTGAACAAACACCATAGATGTATTGACATCAATCACTGAATTACTCAGAGTTGATCCTGATCTTTTTGTGTTTAGTTTTGTCTTTACCTACTGTGTACATCTCTGTAAAGTCCCTTTAAAATTTAAAAAATATATTACGATTTATTCTATGTACTTAATAGTTATCAAAGTTTTTAATCACATTGAATTTGTGTATTTCAGGTCTTGTTGATGAAAGAGGTACTGTTAACCCTTCCTCTCCTATGGGTGTGAATAGGAAGACGTGTTCACAGTACCTCTTTGAACTTTGATAACTACTGAGTACATAGAACAAATCTGATAAAGATATCTTATCGATTGCCTTTGTAATATAGTGTTCAACTTGTAAAGGAACTTAACAGACACCCTGTATATTGGTCCCTAACTAATCATAGCTTTAAATATTTTTTGACTTGTGTGATGTCATCAGAAAGAAGGTGTCATGGATTTACTTCTAGAAATAAGAATGTAAGCAAACAATGGTATCAGAAGGGATGTGTATGATCCACACTGATGAACTGCAGATCTGTCCATTAAGAGGATAGTGTGGCCTGTGTATTAGATTATCTTTTGAGTGAGGCTATTTTCATGCTGCATTTGTGTAGTCTTGACCCACCATTGGATAAATTGTCTCATTTTTTTTAAAACAAACAGTAATGCTGTAAGACTAGTTTGATCAAACCTATAACCATGAAGATTCTTTACCTAGTGGCCTTAAAGACGTAAACAATCTTATAAGCATGTGTTTGTCTTCGACTGACAGGGCAGACTCACCTGTTCACAGGACTGAGTGGTAAATTTTTCACACCTGAGGCTTTCAGGCCATTGAAAGCCAAATTTGTTCATCAGTGGTTCGCAGCCAGATCGTGCCTGCTCACAGAGGGTTCTGCAGGGATGGTGAGTTTTCCCTGACTCACACTTAGGGACATAGACGGAGCACAAGAATGCCTTCAGATGAGGGGAGCATTGCACTTTAACAAGTGGATAAAACTGATGGATCTCCAGGCTTGCGTCCTCCTGGGTTGCATGGCCGAGAATGCCGGGCAGCGCAGTTTCTGTGTAAGGCAGGTCGTTGCAGAGAGGAATGGTGATCGGCTGACATGTTAAAGAGGGTTCACTGACTGGAGCCTGAAGGAACAGATAAATAATTCAGTCAAGCATAAAACAACAAAAACAGCTGTTCGTTTTCATGTTAAAGAAGGCAGACTTACCTGTTCACAGGACTCTGTGGTAAATTTGTCACACGCGAGGCCTTCAGGCCATTGAAAGCTAAAATTGTTCATCAGTGATTCGCAGCCGGACCGTGCCTGCTCACAGAGCGTTCTGCACGGAGGTCGAGCTCTTCCAGCCACACACTTGGGAACGTAGACGGAGCACAAGAAAGGCTTCAACTGAGGGGAACAGTCCACTTGAATAACTGGGGTAAAGGTATGTAAGGCCACGCTTGCATCCTCCTGAATTTGGTGACCAAAGATATTGGGAAGGATGGTTTCTGTGTAAAGCTGGTCTTTGCAGAGGGGGGCAGTGATCGTCTGACATGTTCCAGTGACTTCTTGAATAACAGGGTTGACTTGACCCTGGAAGAGCAGAAACATGAATCAGTCATGTCTGTAATTTTTTCATTGGCCACAACTGCGACTCATTGTTTTTCTTCATCTATTTTAGAATAGAATAGAATAGAATAGAATAGAATAGAATAGAATAGAATAGAATGGTTTTATTGTCATCAAACATGAAGCATGACGAAAGCATAAAGCAGCTGCCATGTTAAGGTGCATTGTAAATCAGTGACAATAAAAAGACATAAGATAGTAATATTAACAAAAGCAATAAAACAATGTACAAGTAAGACAAAAAGAGCTATACAAGTAGACAGATCCTTGTACATAAGAGCAGCTCCAATTTCACAAAGAGCCAGATATTGCACAGTTGAGGGATGAATGAAATGCACATATGAGGAATCAATTGTTCAGTTGCAAAATGAAGGTAAATAAATGAATAAGTGGTGAACTGGGTGGACACTGAGATAGAACAGTATTTAATTTTAATTTAAAAATCTAATTACCTCCACCAAGGAGGTTATGTTTTTACCGGTGTTTTCTGTCTGTCAGTCTGTCAGTTTGTCTGTGTTCAAGATAACTCAAAAACTTATGGATGGATTTTGATGAAATTTTCAGGATATGTTGGAAGTGGGAAAAGGAAGAACCGATTTCATTTTGGGGGTGATCCGCAACACCGTCTGGATCCAGGAATTTTTTTAAGGATTCCCCTCGCAAAGTCTCTTCTCGACGGCGTCCATCTTGATATGCTAGCGCAAGCACAGTGCAGTTGCTTGTATTGATTTTGACACGTGCAGTTGCTCGCGCCCTCCGCGCCCAGGCGACGCGCTCACATTTTTGGAGCTGTACGCGAACACCTCCGCGCCTGTCCGCTTGAGCGCTTCCTGACGTGTTCCATGACATTTACGTGACGCGGACCCTCGTGCACCAACGCGGACATGCGGACGCCTAAAGTATCAATTGGCCTTAACAGTGCTGGGTGGAGGTCTGCGCTCTCAGAGTGCTTTTCTAGTTAACATTTGCAATGTTAAAAATAACCAAAGTGTGAAAAAGAGATTTGGATTTATGTGCTGGGTACAATGACTTACTGCTGCCACTCTGTAAGACCATTTCCTTTTTACACTTTGGCTTTTGTACAACTTCAACAAAAAATGTTGTGTTAATTAGTGACCTTTAGAGGAGCAAGCATGCAGATTTTATTAACTCAGGCAAACTCAGGATAGTTTGTTTCCCCCTGATATTACTTTTTATGCAGAGGTAAGCTGACCACCTCCAGGCTGGAGCTTTATACTGGGCATGCAGAATGAAATTGAAAAAATGCATTGCCCAAATTTGTTGAAGTAATTATTCAAAGAGTCTAAATAAGCCAGTAAGTCATTGCTTCCATTACATAAAAAACAAAGACGGAAAAACAAAATGAAAAAACTTTCATATACCAGATTTCCCCTCCCTATTATTTTATACCAACCTGTACACAGTTGGACTCTGGTAAAGAGTCACATCTGAGCCTCATAGGCCAGTACAACCGCTTGGCTTTGAAGGCTGCGTCGCAGTCTGTCTTGACTTTGTCACAAAGAGCTCTGCATGGCTTCATCCGGCTGTCCTCCTCTGAGCCACATTCAGGCACCACAACACGACACATGAGCGTGGCGATGTGTGGTGAACAGCCCGTCTCCACCATCTGACCAATCTGCTGAAGGTTGTAGCCTTGAACTCCAGTGGGATGGGGGGTAGTTGTGTATCCCACACCTTGACAAAAGTTACTTGTTACTGGCTTACAGTTTGTATTGCTTCTGCTATCTGCCTGCTGAGGAGACAGCAGCAAACCCAACACCACCAATAAGAAATGCTTCATGCTTCTCAGTAATCCCAAAGACTGCTTAACAAAGCTTCAGGAGGTTTGGGACCAGTGTGTTTCTGCTGCCCTGCTTAGGAGGTGGAGCACGAGTCCACGAATGGAGTTTCTACAAACAGAGCACTGATTTAGGATCACTGGCCATGTCTCATAGCAACAAGATGCTCGGCGCAAATTAAGAGCCAAACTGGTCTCAGAGCAGGAGCGGGAGAAATTCAATCCAAGAGTGCAAGAGCTTATTGGCATGCACATCTGGTTGTGATAAAGTGCATTGTGAATGACCGGGGGGGTGAGAATTAGTTGGAAAAAGCTGGTACAATAAAGCTGACTTCTGGGTAGAAATGTTATTTTAACACAGAATCTTGGAACATAAACTGTTTTGTTGATATTTTTTGAACAACAGTGTTTCTGTTTTCTACAGTTTTTCATTTTCAAAACTGCACATGCACCATGCACAGTTAATTAGTTGATTATTTTTATGCAGAGAGACCTAAAAAGAAGGTGCTTGACTTTCTTCCTGAAAGACACCTGAGTCCAACACTGGGATTCAACAGATGCCAACATTTCCAAATTACACTAAGTAAAACTTAACTATGAGCCATAAACATTTGTTACAAGTCAATCTGTGCTAGATGTAGATAGTTCATTCAAAAACAAAATTTTCTCTCTGACTCTGGTGCTGGGAAAAATTCAGGCATTTAGCAAAAACACTAGACTTCTTCATCCTGGAAGTATAAAGGTCTGGACAAGAACTTGCACCAGGCCAGAAACAGAATATGTCATAAGATATTTCACAGGTTTACTGAATCTGTCACCCAGCTGGATGCAATACAGTGAGATAAGTGCATCCTGTGGAGACCATAAACATGCACGGCAATCCATCATGTAGTTGTACTGATATAAGATACAGTACAACTACATGATGGATTGCCATGCATGTTGGGTCCTTCCAAAGAAGTGACACCTACAGCTATGATTTTGGAGGGAGTGTTAGGAAATCCTGCCCTCTACTGATGAAGGATTGATGTCCTGAAATAAGGCATTTATTACCAGACTGTGCAGTGGATTCATTGAATCTGTGTGCATGGGATTTCTCTGGACACTCTGGACCAAATTTGAATATGAAGGTATAGACATGAAGGAATGAACATTACACACCACGACTGACCTGTGGATGCAGTCAGACTTCATGATGTACAGCACTCTTTGATGTGCCACTGACTGATAGCTTTAATACTCTATTGTTATTCAGTAACATTCCTATTTTTACCAGTTGTTTTCATGTTATCCTCATTTACTGAAATAACCTTAAAACTTTACAATTAGTTTTTTTAACCCAACAACATGAGAAGGAATATATTCTAAGTTTATTGAAGAAATATCATAAAATAATATGATATAATACAGCCTGTAATTTACAATGTTATTTCATTCATGAATGGTGATTTGGCACCAAATATGTACCAGTTGTGATCATTGTTCTTGGTACAGACGAGGAAAAAAAAAGAAATAGGAAGAAAATAAATATTGACACCAGTGTGTCTGTGCTGCTCTGGTTAGGAGGTGGAGGACCAGTCCATGATTGGAGCTCCAGCAGACAAGGTGCTGGTTTAACTCACCGCTGCTAAGGTCACGTTAACAGATAGCTCAACACAAAATGAGCATCAAACTGATCTCAGATCAGCAGTATTCAATACAAGGGATGAAAACTTTTGTAAGATACAAAACACTTGGTTGTGATTATGTACGTTTTATGTAATCTGGCGGTGGGGAGTGTGGGGAGTGTGGGGAGTGTGGGGGGTGAAAATGTGTTGCGCAAAGCTGGAACAATGAACTAACTTCTGGGTGGAAACTATTTCAACACCATCGAGACTGAGAAAACAACAACTGTTGACATGAAATTAAAAAAATAAATGAAATACATGAACACAGAAAACAGCAGTGGCTCTGATTATCTGGAGCTTTTATTCCAAGAACTGTGCATCCACCGTGTGACATCATGTTTAACTGCTGAGTGAATTATCTGATGATCTTATGCAATGTGACCTGAAAAGACAGAAGTGAAAACAGTGGTTGACAGTTACCTGCAGAGTAACTTTAACAATTCTCCTTTTGCATGTGGTCTTATAGAAGCAGCGTGATAGGATTTGTGTGCAAATCATTTTTTTAAACTCTACCTCTGTGCTGTAAAAAATCTGAACAATGAAATGTATTCTCTGTATTTTCACAACACTTTCATGCCTGGAGCTCCAGGTGGCTGCCCTCCTGTGGTGCATCTGTGGCTGCGCTTTCAGCTAAGTGGGTAAATGAGATTAAAGGAATAGTAAATGGAACCTACATACATGCAGAGGTTAAGAGGTTAAAGCTGTAATCTTAAGAGCCTATAAGAAACATTTCAAGCATAGTTCACCATTAATGAAAAAGCTCTGAGTGTTTCTGTATGATGTCCTAATGCTACTGCTGGGCTGCTATGATGCAGTCTAACTCACTGTGTGCAGCCTACACATGCTGAACCTATATGATGTCAGAGCATTTCAACCAATCAGGAAAATCCTCCTAATTTTCTGATTGGATGAAATGCTTCAAAAACGTTCCTTATGTCGTCTTAGTTAGTGAGTTAAAGTTCTTTGTTCAGACATAGAATATGAATGGTGGATGAAATGCTATGACATCATATGGGTCATTTAAAATGGCAGCTTCCATGAAATTATCCATGATGGGGAAATACTGACTTTCACAGAGGGATAAGGATTAAATAATACAATCTATAAAAGTATTAAGGTCTTAATTCAGTATTTTACTTTAAAAACATACATGTTTCCATTTTGTCATTATGTATTTATTTACTTATTTATTTGATATGGACAGTGCACATTAATGAACATCTATTTAGACAGCAGTAGATTAGCAGCAATGCTACTTTGGAATTTGGAGGGGAACAAAAACATAACAAAAATACTTAGAGTAGGAGAATACATAGTAATAAGAGCACATTACAAAACAATACACAAAGAAGTTAAAAGTTAATTACTATTCATTAAGTGCAGATTAATGGAAAAATATCTACAATTCAAAAAAGTGCTCAAAAATGAAACTGTCTGAGTACTATCTGAATCAACTACATTCACATACCTCACCATGAAATATTCTTTCAGTTAATGTTTGACATAACTCTTCATATAGCACCATCACGAGGTATTAACTGATAAAATTAACTAGTAGAAATGCTTGTTTAAGGTTATTTGTTGCCAAAGTAGATTTCCACAGTTATTATATCTCGGGGCTTGTTTTCCACCAGCATAGTGTATTCAATTAAAACATAAAATAATATATATATTAATGTATACATTGTATATGTGTTATGTTGTTAGATTATATGGATTGTGCTTTCCATACATTGCCTCAGAAAAAGATCCACTCTACACTGTTTTTCTACTAATGTGCTGTGTCTGTTTTATTAATATTGTTTGCATCTTATATTGTTGTTGTTCTATTTTATGTTTGTGTGGATTTAACACTGCATTTGTGTTTCACTAGTTGTTATGTAAGTTTGGAGAGGCACAATAACAAAGGTTAATTGAGGTAATAATTAAGCATGCCAGGCCTGTTGTCTCATTTATTACAGATAATCTCAGAGACACTAACACCACCTACACTGAGGCAGTAGAAGGTCAGATAACATCTGACAAGGAGCAGGACTGAGCAATACACCATGAGCCTTAAGTTTCTTGCACCAGCTATACTTGTGCTCCTCTCCTGTGGTAAACAATCTGTCAAAGAAAAGTATTTCAAATTGACTCTCAAAAGATCAGCATGTTGCTTAACTATGTTCATTTTTCAGTAGGTCTTTGCCATGGAGCCGGTGTGATCACTGATGACTTACTTCAGGGGGTAGCAGGAGGGAGTGTGACCTTCACAACATCTCTACAACCAGCAGCTGAGCCATTTCTGGCCCTGACCTGGAGCTTTAACGGCACCATCAATGTAATAACTTCAACCAGTGCAGATGTAGTGGGACCAGGATATGAGAACAGGATCACGGTGAATAAAACCACTGGGTCTCTGGTGCTGTCTAACCTGACTGAGGAGGACAGCGGTGAATACGAGTTAATCATCATCCCACATGGAGCTGAGCATGTTCAGGGCATTGCAAAGCTGGAGGTGCTGGGTGAGTAAGATTCATTGACAATTTTACTTGTGCAGTAACTGTGTATTTAGAAGGAGTGTGTTTTTTGTTGGTTACATCATCCTGTTTTGCTGGATTTGTCAATAAGTTCCTTGTTTACTTTTATTTATTTTGTGTGCAGCCAGAGTGTCAACACCCACCATAGACTGTCCCACAGAGAATTCAATAGAAGGTAAAACAGTGAATCTAACCTGCGATGCTGACGGCTTTGTTACGACCAGAGAGTGGATGAAAGATGGCGAACCTCTGGTCTCTGGTGACAGATTTACCTTGTACGAGGACAACAGAGTGTTGTCCATCAGCCCTTTGGACAGGACAGACACTGGAGTCTTTGTTTGTAATGTCAGCAGCACACATAATTTTGAAACAGCCGATTGCAAACTCAAAGTCTATTGTAAGTACTAATTGTATTTTTTTGTTATTTCTGTAGAGTTTAAGTATCAATATATGAGTGCGCAAGACCCAATAATCAGAGTTTCTTTTTTCTCATCATCATTGATTTCCTAATGATCTCCTTCCTCTTTCTTCTCTCACTCATCTGTTCAGATGGACCAGACGAACCAACAATCACTCAAGAGCCAAACGGAGCAGAACTTGAAGAGAGTGTGACTCTGAGCTGCTCTGCTGACTCTCTACCGAAGGCAATGTTCTCCTGGACCTTCAAAAAGAAGAAGATGAACGGGCCGGTACACAAGATTGAGGAGATGGAACAAAAGCACCTGGGGGAGTACACCTGCACGGCCCGCAACGCTAAAACTGGTCTGGAAGCCTCTGCAGTCCACAACCTACGTGGTACATGAGCTCTCTTTTTGTCTCTTTTTAATGTCTTTTAACTTATTATATTTGTTTATTAACAGGAAACACAGAGTAATGTGTTTTTTCTTCTGATCCAGACTCGTCTGCGCACATCAGTGGTTCTATGGCCATGATAGTTTGCACTGTCCTGACCTGGATGGGACTCATGTTAGTCTAAAGACTGCATCTAATCTGTGGACGTAGACGCTATGGAACAAACTTGAATTGTGGTCTATGTTTCAGAGTTGCTGTATCTCCTCAAATCTTATGTCCACATAAAATAAAACTGTCGATGAACACCTGTCCTTCACAGTTGCTTTTTTCCTTGTAGAGTTTTTCTCATGTTAATATAAATTAAGTAATATACCAACAGCTAGGTCAGTGTTTCTGTGTATTTTATTTAAACATAAATAATAGCTAAAATGACGTCTCTCTGTAAAGAGAACAACGTGTCGCCATGCTGCTGATCTCATGACTGCTGACAGATTCCCCCTTTGATTAATCAATCTTGACACGACTTGACCCTGAAGGTATTTTATAACAGACCTGACACACTTTGTTCTTGAGTCATTTGGTATGATAAAGTATTTAATGTTCTTTAACACTGGCTGTAACCTGATAATGTCTTATCAAACTTTCACTATAATAAACTTTTATTAAAACTCTCCATCAGAGTCTGTGGTATGTTAATGAACTCCATCATCAACCTCTCTGCTTTCCATGTGCTGCTATAAAGCATCAACTAGTGAAGGTGAGGACACTGTTATGAGCAGGCCTCACTGAAATATTAACAGAACACATGAATAATACACAGTTCAGTGACAGAAACAGACGGGTGGATAACCGAAATTTCAGATATTTTAATTTTTCATTAAAAAGTACTTAATTTATCCTCAACTGTTATATCTTTAAAGTCTGTCTGAGAAATAACCAAGTCAGAAATTTGTAAATTATTTGAACTTAGAGATAAATTTTCTTAAATTGTAATGCAATGTCCAGGCAGGTGTAAGTCAACCTTTCATTTGCAGAATATATCTGAATATACGCCCATGACAGCGCAGTATTACTCAGAATGCTGCTACAGTCCTAGCAAAGACAAACAAAAGCAAACACACAACACACTTCAGCCCTTTTTCAGTAATGTGTCTCTTTTTCTAACTTTTGGTTTTTAAGGTTTCTGTTCATTTAAATAAGATTTTTATGTTTTATATTGCCAGTGTGTCAACCCCTTGTATTACAGTCCCTACACCCTAGAGTGTTACTGGACTTCATTTTTTATTTTTTAAAAAATCAATTTTATTATGAAGAATAAGAATAGAATAGAAGAGAAAGCCCATTATGTATGTAGTATTCCAGTTTGTTGTTAAGTTAACAATCAAGGTCAGTAACCTTTCCAAATGTGCTTACTTGTCGGTCTATGATAATAAAAAAAAAAGTATACAAAATGTATCCTATAAATAGAAAAATCAATGTGGTAATACTGCATCACAGAGAAGCTGAAGTTACTAAACATGATCATTTGCCTGATAAAGGTTTATGGTTGTTTTTTGTTTTCTGTCTTGTAATGTCATGTATTATGTACCACACTTTAAATTAATGTTTGAGCCTGTTGGTGAGATGAAACATTTTTATTTGGAGAAACCTTTTGACTTTTTTAAGTTTAAGTGTATTCATAATATATTGGTAAAGATCAATACCAGTGGGTGAATGTGTGAGGATGTGTCACAGGTTTTGATAAAGTAACATTTTTTAAAAAGTGCTGTGATGCAAAGTGTGGATAGTATCTGCAGAAGACAGCATTATAATTTGTTGTTTTTCCACTTTTTAAAAAAAGTATTTACATAATTTATTGTCAGTGTAGAAATTGTAAAATTGTAAAATCCACAAAAGAATTGCAACAGAGGAGACTTTGTGGCATTCTTCAGTGTGTGTGTGTGTGTGTGTGTGTGTGTGTGTGTGTGTGTGTGTGTACAGTATAAATCTGTGAGGATACACCATATATTAACATTTCAGTAGGGAAACTCGGCACCTACAATAGTAGTCAGAACAAAACCTGTAGTATCTAAACCATTCAACTGTAAACCACCTATAAAGTGACTCAGAACAGACAGTTATTAGATACACGTAGGGAAACTGTTAGACTGATACAAGGCTTTTCCTTAGTTGCTCCCTTTACTTTTATCTAACGTTGGCTTGATGTATATGATATGTACTAATACTTCAAAGTCTTTTTTTTTATCTAACATTGCCTTCAACATGTGTCTCTTCTTTTTATGGCCATGTAGCTTGAACTGGTGCAGTTCATTAAGTGAATATTAACTACTTATCAAATTACAACCATAATAAATTATATACAGCACTAATCAGCTGCATGATGTACTATCAAATGTCAAACAGTTGTCTCTGACTGGTGATGCCGTGTGGCTATGAAAACATCTGATTTACAACTGAAAATATGAACAATAGTACTTCACACTGAATCAGGACATGAGAGGGTTGTGGGGAATAAATCACGTCTGTAAGCAAGAGTCAGATCTTTCTTTTCAGTTGTACCTGCGGCTGTGTTTATTGAAAAGGTGTTTTGAGCAGTTGCGGTAATTAACATCTCAATGTCTTAATGTGTCTTGAGGGTTTAGGGTATTGAGAATGAAGATAAGAGACTAATTCGCTGTTAAGCTCCCAAATGCTGAGGCTCAATGAGTACAAGAGGATAAATAATTGTTTTGTAAATGTGACTGCTACTGATAAAGCCTATAAATACACGTAAACACACAGCGCACATTATGTACAGAGTACAGCTGTATTTTATCGCTCTTTTATCACCACATAGTGCACATTGTGTTATAAAATTCATCACATCAGGGAGTAAACAGTCAGAGCCATGAGAAGATGTCAGAGTGCAGGTAATATGGGATCACATACAGATCTCATACTGTCACCCTGTCAGTGAGTTCTACCATCGTTTTACTCATGTCCTTGTAATCTTACATTAATAAATCTAAACTTTTAGTGATATAACACTAAAATATGGAAAAGAGAGAAAGAAGAGGAAGAAGAAGAGAAGAAGGGAAAACAATTGAAATCTACACAATGACACAATGATATTTTCTACATTATTTCTATGAAATGTTTTAAGAAAAATGTAATAGATAAAAATGTTTAAAGCAAATTATCAGTTGTGTGCAGTAGTAGATAGAGTTTACGTTACATTTATTGTTGCTCAAACCCTTGTTTACACAATCCTGTTTACCCCTCTGAATGTGGTAGCATCAGTTTTTTGGTGTCTGTGGCGACCACAGGCTGTTCATAGAATGGACGAAGACGTCACCTGTGGGTTTGTGGATGCAGCCAGGATATCGACATTTGAACGTCGCCATGTTTGTTGTTTGGAGCCAGAAGCAGTGCCGTGAATATGCAGCTGGTGCAGCTGGACCAGGGTCCATGAAGGAAAAAAAAAAAAGCAGCTGTCTGGAATTGCCCGAGGCCCCGTTATTGTGAACCGAACAGCTTGAGGCGGGTCGGTAAGGTCACGCTGAGTGGCTGGTATGGAAGGAGGAAAAGATCATTTGTCCATTGATACCTGATGGTGTGAGGTGAACTGTTTCTCATTTCAGCAAGAAAAAAAACGCAAGTGGATGAAAATTGATGAGAAAACGTAGCATCACGTTTAGCGTTAGCCTAGCCTCTCTGAGTGGCTGTGTGTGTGTGTCCGTGTGTGTGTGTGTGTGCATGCACGAGGTGTGCTTGTGTTTCGGGTGGGGGTAGGGGCACAAAACAATATTTGCACTGGGACCTATACCCATGATGTTACGCTAGTGGCCAGAAGTGACCATATTTGGAAGTGAAGGGAGAAGCCTGGAGGCGGGTCTAACCCTTGAATCCAAGGTCACTGGATTCAAATGTGAACGAAATTCGACTTCAGCGCTGCTCTCATTGGAGACCAGACCTGACAAATCAAACTAACCACGCCCCCACATGTTCCTCCCTTTAACTTTATTTATGTGGTTACTCAGTCTTTGGACACCTGCCATCATTTATTGCTGGATATTCTTTTAATTTTGTTTTATGGTTTAATTGATTTATGGTTAATACTAGAAAGGAAGGCATAAATATAACGTTATATGATAATCAAGTGTATTTGCACAAGCTGCAGATGTTTGTCTATTGAGAAGGAAATTACCACTGGTTCAGATAATAAACCAGTGGTCAGAGTTTTTACTTTACATACATTTTTTTATACCTTGCTTGAATAAAATGTCATAAACTAACAATAAAGTACAGTTTTCCAACTCTCTTTACATCTCTAAACACAGTGAATTATCTCACAGGCCTCTCCACAGCCTGACTGTAACAGTGAAAACAAGGCTAATACAGCTCTTCAGCTGAAAAACAAATACTGTGATGTAAAACATTAAAGAGTGCACATGTCAACATACTGTCCCCTACTGTTTTGCTTTACTCCTCTGTGTCCATACAAGTTTAAAGTTTTAATACATTGTCTTCATGGTCCTTGTTATTCTGTCTTGACAGATACGAGTGTATCTGAAGTTTGTTTATTGATATGATCAGTATCATACATCAATACTCTCCTGACAGCAATTCACATTAGAAGAAGGACAGCAGTGTCCAGAGTGACACGTGAAGAAGTCTATGGTCCCGCCCCCCAATCACAGATATTTACAGCACCTCCTCTCAGAAGACACTTTCTACATGGACTGAAGCTGCAGGAGACATGGACACATCTGTGATACTACTAATTGTTCTTGGAGCCATCTCAGGTGAGCTTTTTACCACTTTAGGTTTTTCCCCTTAAAACAAACTCTAATAGTGTATATTAGTGTACAGCATTAATTATTATATAAGTTTTTAAGCACTGTATAAAAGCCTCTGTCATGCTCTGTTTCTCCGTTATTGCTCTGGTTGAATGCACTTCATGACATGAATGTTCACTGGAGATTTAAATAGACTGTATGAAAAACTGACATCAGCAGCATACCTTTAGTTTGGGTGGGAGTGGGGGGGGTGGTGGT
>OOFC01030097.1:0-10118 GCA_900323345.1 Pseudochromis fuscus | reverse complement strand
TAAGAGTCAACCATGCAACTCATGTTATTCAGACACAGTTAACTGGTTAGTGTGTGTGTCTGTGTGTGTGTGTGTGTGTGTGTATGTGGATGAAATGTTGACCTGAGCCAGACGATCAACCTAAAAACATTTTAATTAAAATTTGTCGATTGTCTGATCAATATTTCTTCATTTGTACATTTGATTTAAACGATCTTCTCATTCAGCTGCTTGTGTTTGGACGATATTGAAGAAAAAAATTAACTCAAAGTGTCACAAACTCTTCCACAAACCGTCACCGCACCACAAAGCTTCACACACTTTCATCCTCATGACGACTCAGCGGAAAATAAAACCTCATTTCCAAACACTCTTATCAGCAAACAGCTGAAGTGTCCTTGAGCAAAAACCATAATCCCTATCAGCTCTGAGAATGCTGCTCGTCATGTGACCTCTGACCTCCACGTGGAGAGGGGAGGTCCACAGGAAAAACACCAAGTGGCTTCTTCTCTGAGTTGGATCTTGATGATGAATCCCAGTGAGGATTTCTCTGATCAATGCTTCTGTGGATGTAACCCGACTCCCGGGCCTCTTAACAACACTGTGACTTAATAAGGAGGAAAATATTAATTTAAAAAGGTGAGGAGGAGGAGGAGGAGGAGGAATCGCAGGTTCACTGCAGAGTGGATGTGTCTCCAGAGGACTGTGGAGTGTCCATGATATTGCTTTCTTCCCCACACACCAGGGATTTGTCTGCTGCTCGTCGTCGTGCATTTCTCTTGAGGAACAAATTGTTTATTTCACATCCGAGCAGCGAGAGCTTTAAAGTACAGTTCAGTCAGTCAGTCGGTGGGAAACTCGAGGCCAAAGATCCAGTGAAGCTGGAGCAACCCGGCAAAAAACCTGCTACTGCGATGGCCTTTGACAGCGGCTGCCATTATTGTCAGAGAGAAGTTGGGTACTGATACCCCCCCATCCTCCTCCTCTTCCTCCCTCTTCTTCCACTAAGCAGCGCTGACCACAGGCGTTAGCGTGGATTTGTGTAGGCAGGAGTATTGCAGCGTACAGCAGGCATGCACAGGCCCTGCATGGTGAAGCCATCAAGGAGAGTATATGCTTAGTGCACACGTAGGCGTTTCTTTTGTGTGGTAATGAAATTGAGGCAAGACTTAGTGGAAATAGGTGGGAAGAGGAGATATTGTGCAAAAAAAGGAGACGCCAAAAAGGATGCACGGGGTGGTTATGGGTTAAAAATAGGAGGAAAAAAGCCTCGGTGCAGCTGCTTTCCAAGCTAAAGTCTAAATACCTTTAACCACAGCAGCATGAATAAAGTGGACTGTCAGGTGTTACTATAATCCATGCATTGCAATGTCAGATTCAGCTGGAAACACACGGCTTCTGTGTGCTGCTGCTGCATCAATAAAAAAAGGAGTTGGATATTAAAGGAGGATTAGTGTTTTGGAGTCCAACTAGATCACTGGGACATGTCAGGAAATCATCTTCGGAGGATGTTTGATCTGGATTTCGTACACTTCGCCGTGCACGCATCGCTCTATGTAGGACAACACTATAGGTTTTATCTGTTGTGTAAGAGCAGCCTCGCACAAGGAAGGAGACGACTTCAGCACACCAAGAATGAAAGGAGGCGATGAAGACAGTTGTTTGACATGTTGAGAGACAGGTTGGTGTATTCAGGGTCTAATATTAAACTGAGGAGCGATGGTACAGACTCCAGTTGTATTATGTGATGTAGTACACACTGTGTGTTTTGTGCCATTGATTGTTGAACTTACAGAGGATGAACTAGTGCAACAGTCCTACAGATGTTGCACTCAGGCTGACACATTTATAAACCTCTTCTAAAAATTCCAACAGGATTATGTCTCTGTGTGTGTGTGTGTGTGTGTGTGTGTGTGTGTGTGTGTGTGTGTGTGTGTGCGTGCGCGCGTGCGTGTGTGTGTGTGTGTGTGACAGGCTGGTGAGTTTAGATGTATTGTAGCTGTGCTTTCCAACCATCCCGTCCACGGGGAGTTCAGATCTATTCAACACAAACCAGGAATCAATTGAGCAGGTTTTTATTCTCTCCCTCACAGATCTACTCCTTCATTTACGAAGCAGCCGCACACGGCCGACCTTGAAATGTGTGTGTGAAACCACCTATACGATACAATCAGCCACACTCCAGAGGACCCGCCCGAACCCGTGTTTTGTGTCTAACAGCCGAGCATTGTTACCTCCTCACACTCCGCTTCACCCTCTGCTGCCGAGTGAGGACTTTCATTCACTCAGGAATGTGATGTAAGTGATTGTGAATGCGATCGCTGGTGTCAGGCGCGTCTCACAAATAGCTGGCGTCCTCGCTCGGTAATATCTGGGATTTCCAGAGATTGGTGTGATAAGCAGCGGCGGCCCTGAGGGCACCGCTCGCCGTGTTGATGGAGGATGTCAGACGGAGCAGCGAGGCGCGTTCAACTTACCAAGTATGCAAATAAAACATCCCGACAGCGACGAGCAAGAAATACTGAAATACTTGTGTCAGACCTTGAAGTGACTGAGCTCCTCTGCTGCTGTCGGTGGACTGACAGCAGCAGAGATCAGTCAGAGGAGCAGGACGCCGCCGAACCTCAGGCCGGACAGCAGCTGCAGGGACACCGCTCGGTGCTTCTGCAGCTTTCTGCTGATGACGGGTCAGAAATTGGCATAAAGTGTGTGGACGACTCCAGCTTCCTGCTGTCAGACCGACTGACTGCTGCTGGGTAATGATGTGGGAAATGTTTTCTTGGCTCACATTACAGCTGATTAGCAATAACAGTCGAGCTTCACTGTGCAACCTGGAAGTCCTCAAACATTTCTGCTGAGCAGGTGTGTCCTCTGTCTGGACACGGTCCTTCTCAAACCTCTTTAAAAAGACACTTTGTCATAGTTTGCACAGGATCTCCATGTTTCTATAAAATCCCCTTGAATCCAGAGCCAGGCAGAGACGCCAGCTATTGGTCAGAATGGAGGAAATATCAAATAACATGTGAGGTTATGGGCAGAGGCTGGAGGCTGGAGGCTGGAGGCTGGAGGCATTATCACAGTCACTCGATGTGCACCCTCCCAGATGTTTATCACATGTAGAGCTTCACTGATGTGATCTTACAGAGCATCCAGAGTCACAGGGAGTGGAGGGACATCAACTTTGTCCTTCACGTTAGTTCTTCTGATCTGTTACTTATCTGAAGTGCAGGAGTGTTGCTGTGGTCACCCTGACATCAGGCACACACACACTCAGACATGGACGATGTGTTTCCACTTTGACCTCAGTGATCCAGTTACTATCAGAGCTGCAGCAAAACAAACAGCTTTGAAAATGTAAAAACAAGAAGTCAGTGTTTTGTGTGGATGTAATGTAAAACACTCAGAGCACAAACCTCTGCTGAGGCTGGATCCTGCTGCACTGATGCTGCAGACTGAACACTGCTGCCCCCTGCTGGAAACCAGCTGCACTCTGCTGTTCAAACTGTCGCTCACTGTAAGATACGAGGATTTTTTTTATCATCTGCTGATGTTACCAAAATGTAAAGATTCAATCGTCTCTCTCAAGAAACAGAAATGGACGAACAAACGCAAATGTAGGTGAAAACACAACAACTAAATCTCCATCTAATGCACCGTCCAGCATTTACAATCCTCATCTAATATACAGAGCACCAAAAACATAAGTCTACAAAGAGTTTCATCACAAAGCTGAGGCAGGAAGTCAGGAAACACAGTAAACACCAGATTCAATAAAATGAACAGAAACATCAAACCAGAAAGAATAAAACACAAAGAAGCAGAACTTCAGAGTCAATAAAAGTGATTAATCAGCAGATGAAGAGATCAGTGAAATCATGAAATCATGAGGAAACAAAAGGTTTTGAGAGGACGACATCACATCAGAGGAAATGAAGCTCACAGTGTGTTTGGAGGTGAGTCGGTCTGGTCCTCACAGTGATTCACTGAGAGCTGCAGCAGCATCCACACGTCTGCACATCTCCTCAGGACCTCAACCAGCATCAGCCACCAGCTCCTGGTGTGTTCCTGTCCTACTCCAGACTCTGTAACGTCCTGCAGATCCCTCCCACACCAGCCACAGATGTTCCTGCGTTTCTCTGCTGCTGCTCCTGGAGATTTAATCAAGGTTCTCACATTAGAAGAGCCGTGCATAATCTCACGGGTTTGATGAGAGCGCACCACATCTCTCAAATTAGGGCCTGCAGATGGAACGGTCATACCTTTCACGCCTCGTCCCGCTGCATCCAGGGAGATGCAGGGACTCCATCAGCTGAGAGGCGTCAGCTGAGAGGCGCTGAGTGACAGATGGTGGTCGGACCCGGTTCATTTCTACCTCCACACATCAGGAGAAGGAAACAGGAAGGAGTGTGTGAGCGGGCGTATGTTCTCACTGCAGCCATGAACTGCTGTGGATCATTTGTTGATTATGTCTGCAATTATACTGAGCAGTGCTACTTAATTCAATTAAAGTCTCCATCACATCAACATAATCACAGCATCGTGTTTTTCTGAGTCCTGCTGTCGTCAGAGCTTTAATGATCTCGCAATCAGTCACAGAGTCACTGACATGGAAACCAGATGCTGATGTTCATGCAGCACATGTCAGATCCATGTTGGGGGGTTAGGGTTGTGTGTGTGTGTGTGTGTGGGGGGGGGGGGTGGTGGTTGACTCGGTACATACAGCTGATTGGTGACCATCACTGCTCCTCCTGGTACGAATGTGGTGACTTTGTTTCCAACGACATGACGATGACTACATCCCAGACCAGTGGGACTGATCAGTGTGGCGCCATCTCTGACACACAGTGGATGTACGTAACCAACAGTTTATTGAAACAGGAGAAAACGAGGCTGTACTGTTGTCATCATCTTTTTAAAGTGTAAAATAACAGATGCAGCATCGTCACAGTTGTAGAGAAGGAGGTTTTGAACAGTTGGTCTCTGTCCGAGCGGCTCTGACTGATATTAAATGTGATTTTTTTTAAAGGTAGATTACGTCTGGTTCACTGTTTCTCACTCATCTGAAGTGAGTCACACCTGATCTGCAGATCCACAGTAATGATATTTTTGTTGAAACTAATAACAATAGTGAGTCACTGGTTGTTGGGAGCAGCCTCACAGCTTCAGTCTGGACCTACACTCATTGGTTTGTGGATCCAGGAGTTTGGTGTCTGAACGTGGTCATGTTGGTGGTTTGGAGCAGGAAGTCAGTGTCGTGCTTTTTCCCCAAAAACTTTTTATTAAAATAATAAAATTACTCTGAAAAAAATATCTAAAAATCCTTGATTTGGTTTGAAGTGTGAGCAGTAATGATTTCTGTTGGACTTGGAGTCGATGCAGACGACGACCACTGAGTCCCATCTGCAGGAGCAGGGAGGACGTGTGACTCATATTCTTGATTTTAAAGATGCATCATAAGACTTGTCATCAAAATTCATATTCAGTACTGACTTCACCTTTAACACGTTTTAATTACCTTGTGGCATTGAGCGGTCGTTGGTTTGCAGACAGTCTTAGTGTGTTTGATGGTGAAATAAACATTTAAAGCTGCAGAGGGATTAAATCAGATTAACTGTGAGGTTCTGGAGTCAAACATCGCTGCAATAAAACATTTAATGTGAAGAAATAGACATAACAGAGAGACAGGGATCAGAAACGGACTTTTCATAGAGCTGACCCTGAACAGCTCTGTTTGCAGTTGTGGATAAAATGTTGATGGATCATCAGTTTCACCATTTCAAACACAATGCAGCTGATTTACATTTGAGACAGTGTGTGAGCTACAAGGTACTGACCATGGTGCTGACCATGGTACTGATCGGACTCCAGTCGGACTCCAGTCGGACTCCAGTCGGGCTCCAGTCGGACTCCAGTCGGACTCCAGTCGGACTCCAGTCGGGCTCCAGTCGGGCTCCAGTCGGACTCCAGTCGGACTCCAGTCGGACTCCAGTCGGACTCCAGTCAGACTCCAGTCAGACTCCAGTCCTCACAGAGGAACAGTGTGAGAGGTTGTGTTACTGTAACAGGTTAAATGGAGCTGTTGTCTTCAGGTGAAGATATCGAGGCAGAAACTCTCTGACAAGCAAAGTGTGAACAAATCAAAGTGAGTCAGTCGTATGTGGGAAGTATTTATGATGTTTCTCTCAAGTCCAGTCAAAACATAAACAGAGGAGAAGCTCAGCATCAAGGTCGAACAGTCTGAGACACAAACACCGAGAAAACACAAGCAGGAGACTTCAGATCTTCTTTGACCTGGTCTGACTGGGAGTCAGGGTCCTGGTGCAGACAGACCCAGTGGGAGTCAGGGTCCTGGTGCAGACAGAACCAGTGGGAGTCAGGGTCCTGGTGCAGACAGAACCAGTGGGGATCAGGGTCCTGGTGCAGACAGAACCAGTGGGGATCAGGGTCCTGGTGCAGACAGAACCAGTGGGAGTTGGGGTCCTGGTGCAGACAGAACCAGTGGGAGTCGGGGTCCTGGTGCAGACAGAACCAGTGGGGATCGGGGTCCTGGTGCAGACAGAACCAGTGGGAGTCGGGGTCCTGGTGCAGACAGACCCAGTGGGAGTCGGGGTCCTGGTGCAGACAGAACCAGTGGGAGTCGGGGTCCTGGTGCAGACAGAACCAGTGGGGATCAGGGTCCTGGTGCAGACAGAACCAGTGGGGATCAGGGTCCTGGTGCAGACAGAACCAGTGGGAGTCAGGGTCCTGGTGCAGACAGAACCAGTGGGAGTCAGGGTCCTGGTGCACACAGAACCAGTTTCAGTTACAGTCCAGGTGAACTCTGAAGCCTTTCAGATCCCACCTCTGCTCAGACAGTAGAGGGTGTATTTAGTGAGGCCTCCAGGGCTGGAGAGACTGGACATTAGATCTGGATAATTCCAGAACTACATATATTTAACTGATTAACTGTATTGTATGAACTTACTAAAACCCACCAGAGGAAGATACAGTGAAGGACTAGATGTATGAAGTAGGTTTGTGATGAAGTGAATGAACATGGCACAGAGGAGGAGGAGATGTTTCCTGCTCACAGGCCTGTAGCATCACAGAGGAGAGTCAGGATCAAGCTGTTTTTATCCACTCTGAAGCTTTTAGTCTGAAAAACAGAGGCCTAATGCAACTGCTGACGGCTGTGTGTGTGTGTGTGTGTGTGTGTGTGTGTGTGCGGTTGTGTTTTTCCCCTTTATTGTCCTTATTGTGTGTGCATCAGCAGAAATTGATCCCCTTTCGCCCCAGTGTGCACAGACGCCGCTGCAGTCACACTCACGTTTAGCACATTGACCGGGTTTGATCGACTTAAAGCCAGCAGTCGTTCCCTGTGTGTGTGTGTGTGTGTGTGTGTGTGTGTGTGTGTGAGAGTGTGTGTTTGTAGCATCCCACCCCCTGTTTGCTCGTCTTCTCCCTTTAGTGATTACGCTGATGGAAGTGAGGAGCAAAGCTGCAGGTGATCAGTCTTCAGCCGACTCCATCCTGACAGAAACATATCTGATGGATGGGCGGCACAGTTTCACTGCATGTTACTGCTCTCCCAAAGCATGTAAGCTTACCTATAATTGTATTTGAGTAGATTTTAAAAATCATATTACATGCACAGGAACAGCATGTGCAGACAGATGCACACGTGTATAATCAATCTCTGCTGTGACGGGGGCATTAGCTGCTTCTTGACAAAGTGGGGGGGGGAGTCACTGCCTGAGTCAGGGGCCAGATTGTAGGGTCAGTGTAAGGTTAGAGGTCACTGTAATCTCTGTGCTGAAGGCAATCATTCATTGCTTTCTTTATCTCACCGAAAGCAGCATGAGCCCACCCTCCTTATCAAGCAAATCAGCAGTGGCAGCTGGATTTGTAAAAGTGTATCTGGTCACTGGTTTTGGTTCTCACTCATTAGTCCATCATAAAACCACATTCATGGCGGCTGCAACAGTCTCTAGTCAACCAGGCTGCAGCTGAATGTCAGCAGCAGAGCAGCCATCTTGGCCAGCCTCACTGCTGCTTTTATGTATGTAATACAGGAGCTGTGAGGCTCCATATCTCTCACTCATCAGCTTTTCTCTTTCTGTTTACCCACCGCTCTCTCTCTCTCCCTCTCTTGCGAGAGGAAGTGGCCGTGCTCTGCAGGGTGCAGTTGCTCGCAGGAAGAGAGAGAGTGGAGGGAGAAGGGGGAGGGTGCTTGCAGGCTGATAACGCACTCAACCACAGATGGTTGAGCAAGGTTGCAAGAGAGTGAGGGAGTAAAGCGAGTGAAAAGAGAAGGAGGAGAGGGAGAGGGTAAGAAAGAGAGAGGCTGAGTGGGAGGACTCGGTATCTCTGGTAGTATTGCCAAAGCAACCGAGAGAAGAGGAGAGAAGAGGCAGCACAGGATCTCTGAACGCCGCTGCAGCCAAGAGATCTCCTGCTGCTGTTTACTCTGCACTCCAGGGACGGATGGATGCTTACACAAATAAATGCCGGCGTAATTGAGTTGCTTCTTCAACCGGGACTTGAGCTGAACTGCTATTTTTTCCTCTGCAGCCGGTCCTCACTGAGACACAGGGCAGGGACAAAGCAGGATGTGGTATTGCGTGCGTGCCTGTATGAGTGTGTGTCTGTGGGTATAACAGGTGCTCTCAGGTGAGGAGGTTAACTTGAAACCAACCTGTAAACTGATTCCATGACACCGCCGTGTGCCTCTGTATGTGTGTGTGTGTGTGAAGTGGCTACAAGCTGTGTGTAAATGTGTAGCTGCAAATGGCCAGGTGCACGTACTGTATGGCCTGTGCGTGTTTGTGACACCGGCGTCAGAGCATTCACACACACACACGCTTCAGGAGGAAGTGACACGTCTGTGCTCGCTCTCGTATTTCCTGGTCCCCTCTCCGGTGGCAACCCAAAGTGCCGAATCTGAGCCGAGTTCACCTGTTTGGCCGTCGCAGGTGGGACTTAAACTCTCTGGATGCATCAGCAGAGGAGCGCTGACCCTCTCTGGATGATGAATGGACAGTTAGATGATGTATAGACTCTGATTGTTGCTGAGACAATCCAGCACTTCCTCAAGCTGTCAACGTGCCCGCTCTGGTGCTGTTCTGGTGCCGGAGGCTGTCCTGAGACCTCTCCATGACCGTCAACACGGTGCTGACCCCCTCCATGACCAGCAGTAACAGCATGAGCAGCGGGTACTGCAGCCTGGATGACGAGAGCGAGGACTTCACTTTCTTCACCGCCAAGACCTCGTTCTTCCGCAAGCCCAAGCACGCAGCGAAGGTACAGAATCAGGATCGCACTCACCCACATCGCTGAAAATGTGATATTAGGACAAGCTTCAGTGGGTGAGAGGGTTAGGGTGTCAGTGGGGGTGGGAAACGAACCGTCATTTATACGAAAAACATGCAGCTGAAAAGCAGAAGTCGTGGAGAGGAAGTGGCATTTGTGCATGTTTCAGTAGGCCTCTTCATACGTGTGTGAAAATGTATGTGAGAGTGTAACAAGGGGTTACTGTCTGCATTGTGTAACATTGATCTGCCGGCTCGTCAGCCTTGCTCCCCAACCTTGATGCCTCTGGGCAGCTCGTTTATCAAGTGAACAGCAAGTATAGATTCAACACAGCCTGATAGAGGGAAGAGCCCTGTGTGGTTTCATCACAGACTTGTAACAGGAGATAAAGGAGATGATGTGTTTGCTGTGTTTTTAGCACAGACACAGGTTTAATAATAGTTTGAACCTACAGATTCCATACAGGCTTACTCTGTACAGTGTGTGGGAGAGGTTTCCGTAGTAACGCAGCTGATACTTTAACACTAGAGCAAGTGTGTGTGTGTGTGTGTGTGTCTGTGTGTCTGTGTGTGTGTATGTGGAGGCTCTTAACAGTACTTTGTAGTTACCATAGCAACTCATGGTTTTGTTGGCAGACTTTACACTTCCTGAGATTTTGGTTTTGCTGTACTGTGCATCAGACCACTTCACACGTAATTGTGTGATAAAGTATCCCAACACAATGCACAGAACTGTGAGTGTGTGTGTGTGTGTGTGTGTGTGTTGTTGGGGTGGTTCTCTGATTTTCTGCAGTGAAGAAGGAGAAAAGGTGGAAATCCTCATGTAGAGAGATGTGTTCATGTAAAACACCC
>OOFC01030095.1:0-13659 GCA_900323345.1 Pseudochromis fuscus | reverse complement strand
ATTTTAGTTCCTGCATCACAAAGAGATTTTATTACTGTTGACGGTGCAGCACAGTCAGACACGTCACCTGTTGGTGGTTTGAAGCAGGAAGTGACCATATTTGGATATGAAGGGAGGAGTGAGGAGGCGGGTCTGACCCTTGACCTCACTGTCTGACACTGTGTATGAGACCAGGCTCTATCCAGTTAACCCCGCCCCTAACTCCTCCCCTTCTCTCAGCCTAACACCTTCTTAATGATGAAATGATTTTCAGATGGACCTGTCAATCAGACTAGCCCCGCCCCTAACTCCTCCCCCCAGATCTCTGAGAAGAAGAGTTGACTTTATCTGATGACATCAGAATGACTTGTGGAGAAATGTATTGATGAATATTTCAGGATGAAGATGAGGATTTTTTTTTTTGCCATGAATGCAAGTATCTTGGAGACAGCACCTAGTGGCCACCAGGGGTATTGCACTTTGCTACACTTCTGCATTAGTCTCATTTTTTAGCTGCAGTTGCTTCATCTTCATATTCTGTTTATTTTGTTGTTTTTACTCCACATTTTATTTTTATTTTTTTCACACAGTATTTTATTATTTTTAACCAGAATCTAGTTTTTTCCCCAATGTCTTATTATTTGTACCGAACATTTTGTGCTTTTCACCAGAACAGAGTTTTGTTGTTTTCACCAACATTATCTTGTTTTAACTCAAATCAGGATCAAAAAAGTTCATCTTCCAGAGTTACATCAACCATCAATCAATGTAGTTAGTCCAATATTGACCAAAACAACCAAACATCTTTCATGTGGATTATCTATTTGAAGCATTATTTTGGTATAATACAACATTTCCTTGTAAAAAGGTCCAAAATTATACAAAAGTCTGTAAATAAACAAATCAAAAATCTAAAGTTTTTCTGAAATATTAAATTTGATTAAAGATTAATGATTAAATAAAAAATAAATGTGTAAAACAACAGTGAATCTGCTGAATGTCTTTTGTCGTATTTTTAAATATTTTCAGTGTGTTGTGAAAAAAATATATCTATATACAGATTTTTAAAAATATTTTTCTCATTATTTATTTATTATCTAAATGAATGATTTTTGCCAGTGACATCCTCCTGGTAGCTGCTCCGGCTCCTCCAGGATGAAGCAGAAACCATCAGGTGACAGACGTGAGGAAACATCTACGTCTGTATCTGCAGCTGTAAGAGTCTTTAAATCCTCATAAAACCATCTGAAACTCTTCCTGTTGGGACATTCAACTCTCTGCTGATTGAAAGTAAAACCTTTTAGTTGTGTCATCATCTCATCACTGAGCTGCTCTACCTACAAATAAAAGGTGTTGTGGTCTCCTGGACAACATGGAGAGGTCTGCACCGTGCACTGCAGCACTCTGCATATTGATATATTTTATACATTCATGTTACTTCAGGCTTGAAGTGGCACATACTGGATCCAGCTGCAGGAAATATTGCTCAGTGGACATAAAGGTTAATCCTGTGCTCGTCTGTCTGGAGTTATTACAACACTGCAGCTCATTTCTGCTGCTTTCCTAAATACACATTTGTTATCTCCTTCCTCTTCCTGCTCCAGTGAGCATGTCATTGGCAGAGCATTTAGTGCCACTTTCTTTTTTTTCCCACATTATTATTTTTACTACTAATTAGAAAGAAAAAACTCAGACTTACCCAGTTGATTGTTGTGGATGTCATGCATATCATCTTGGCTCTGCAAAGACAGAGACATTTTTAATAATTCAAACAGCAGCCTTCAAATAACGACCTACATACTTTTTGTTTTAACAAAAGATGAGGAAACTGTCGAATAACGGCTCGTGTGAAGATACTCATTTCCGACTAAATCCTCTATTTCCTCTTCCTAATCACTAATTAAGACTTAGTGATACTAAATATGGAATCCCCTGCGGGTTATTTGGAGAAATAATGGGCGATACCCCACGTCATTAGTCCCTCCTAATTGTGTGGGTTTTTGCGCCTGCAGCATTTAAGCTCTGAGCGTTCGGCTCAATTAAGGCGTTCAGCACTGTTCCACCTCCAGAGCTGTCAGCGCACGCCGCCGACCATGGAGGGATGAGTAAATCAATCACAAGCCAGGGAAACTTTGAAGAAGTGTCTTTTACCTCCATCTACAGAGGGAATCTTTCAGTCTCGGGAGAAGGCAAGAACGTGTGAGTTCTGCTGTTTCCAGAGCGGCGGAGTATTAATAGATAATGACAAACCCAGACCTGGTTTGATTTATGACTTCCTCCAGACTAACAATCATTGCAGTGGCAGGTTGTTGCAGCCTTCAGAGGCTTAACTAAGTCACACATCCACTCTCCCTGGGTGTGGTGCTGTGGTGGCAGGGAAACACTGTGGTTAACTGAACCAGCAGCTCCAACCTGCAATCTCAACGTATTTAAGGATCTAACCATCTCCCATTTTCTGCAGGTCACGTGTTTCCTGTAGTAATTTTCTGAAAAGCATCAAATGAGACGGAGAAACAGTGAAAAAGCACAAAGACGTCTTCACACTGACGATTCGTGTGTGATGCTCTGTTTCTTATTTTTCCAGGTGATCAGAGTTAGAAGCAAATATATGCACAGGCAGACAAGATCATATCAGGGTGATTTGATTCAGTGGCTACATCAGCTTAATTGGACTCAGTAGCATTAGTCATGCCCACAAGGTTTCTGTCTCATCTTATCAGACACTACTCGCTTGAAATCATTTCCTGAGCTGAGGAGAGACGGCACCTCCAGAAAAATAATACATGCATCTCGTCAGCCAGGAGAATCTGACTCGTTATCAGATAATTACTCTTATAAAAATCTCTTCCAACTTGAAAATGAATATTATATAACAGGTTAATAAAGTGAGGAAACTCCAAAAAGTGGAGGCAAACAATCAGGAGAGAGTTTGGAGGTTGATGTGCTCGCTGCTCGTCTCCTCCAGCAGCAGTGAGGAAACAGTAAATCACTGCTCTGCCACTGCCAAGCAACATAAATCAAGACATCTATTGTGATGAACTAACTGCTCTGTCAAACACTGCCAATTATATTGATCGTGTGCGAGCGGCTCTTTGTGTGTTTGCATGTGAGTCTCCTGCATGATTTGATACGACCTGATGTGTTGTTAATGAGAGATCTTTGAATCTCACTGCAAACACTCCCACACTGTTGTTCCTCCTTTTCTCCGAGTGTTGGGAGTTATTTGGTTATGAGCTGTTGTAATTCGGGCTGTGTTGAGTCAGAAGAAAAAACCAAGGCTCCTCATTCATTTCAATTAGACCAGTGTTTTGGCACAGAGGCTCCTGATGCAGCTGCCTCCGGGTCATCTGGAGGAAAACAGCTGAACCTGGATCAAGCTTTTCCCAACACAACAGCATCAGGAGGCTCTGGTTGGACTCTTCACTTACATGCAAGTGCACAGTCCTGGCAGGTTACTTCTGACAGTTACTGATAGCTGGCGGTGATGGAGGATAAAATAACAGGAGCTCTGGTCATTTTCCTCAATCCTGTGTTACAGAGTTTTGACCTTTGGTTTCTCCTTCACTCCCATGGAGGATTACTCCACCTGGACCTCCTGCATCCTCTCACCTGTGCACACCTCTGCACTCCACTGCTCTGTGCTTATTACTGCAGACAGACCTGAGCTGTGTGGTTATTTTTAAGTTTTATATGGAGGACATACCATTAACCTTCATGCACTGCAGATGTGGAGGATTTCAACAAACGTTCAAACACGACCCCGCTCTGGAAAATGGACAAAACATTATCTTCCCACGGTGCATGAATGTGTTTCTTTCTGCAGCGAGTTCTGTTGGTTTGGATCATTTTCTTTTTTCTTTCTCAAATCAAATCCAAACTGTTTCCTTGACGTCTGTAAATATAAACTAGATATAAAAGCACAAGTTGTTTAATTACATTTGGTTCGTTCCTGTTTTTATATTTTATCAATTTGCAGAAAATGTGAAAAATATCAGAGAGATGTTTTTATTGCCTGATTGATGTGGGCGATCGTTCTCGCATGAATAAAAACGACTTAAAGACACAACAACATCAGATGTGTGTGATGATGAAGTTCACCGTCACCTTCCTCAAACATAAACGCCACATTTCCATCATGGTTTCTGCACCATCTCCTAATAATCTCAATCCAGCAGTGAATGAAATGTGCATTTATTTGCATTTTTATTTCCAGATTTCCTGTTTACATTTGCAGGACGTGTGCAGTGAAACTTGGGCAGTGATTTGCTTGTTCTTTGCAAAGCACCATCCACCAACAAGGTGAGTGAACGGTCAGATTTATTGGGTCAGGAAATCACCCGCTGCCTTTTACCTAAAACGTCTTTAAACCCGTGCTCGTTGGTTGCACTTCATAAACCCCGTGCAGCAGGGCCACAAATCCTCCTCTGGTAAATGATCTCATATTCTGCGGCACAGTGAGCTCGGATCGGGCTTCATATCATTTTCACCATTACTGAGAGATTAACTAGTCTCAGCTCACAGACTCCTTTTGGCCTCCTCTGCATCTGCACACAGGTAACGCTCTCCGTAATCCCACCTGACAGCACGCTGTCAGCCATTTGCAGCGGGATCCAGACACCCAAAGGTGTGAAAAAGAAATTGCTATGAGTCTCCACTGTCCATCTGAAGAGGTTAGCTTCACCGTCCCTCCAGTGCTTTTGATCTGAGGCCTCACCACGCTGATGCAGATCGACAGAAACTTTGTGCCTCGTGTAGTTTAAGCTCAGAACAAAGGCGGCGGCGCGGCGGCGTGCTCTCAGCTGAGGTGTACGACGCTCAGCCGACTGGATGCGGCCGTTATGCAATGGAGGACACCCACAATGACAACCCTTTGATCCCTGCCTCTTGATTTGGACGCTCTTCACAGACAGAGGAGCTGCTGCCCCTGCTACATCTCCCCGTCCCCGAGGCCACGGACGCTTCACTGATGTGAGTGACCCGTCAGGTCACATTAGCTTCCTGTTCACTGACGGCAAGAAGGATTCAAGGTTGCACAACTTCCTGAATTCTGACTTGTGGGAGGAGAGTGTGTCATGTTTGCAGCAGGTGGTCTCTGAGCACCTGAGAGGAAAACATGGAGCTGCAACAATCCGACGAAAAGATTCAGACATGTTTTTATTTGGGAGTGAGACATCTCTCTTCTTCCTATCTCTGATCAGAGTCACACAAAGCAGCAGGTAGACAATGCAGAGGAGGCTGATGCTAAATACAGTAAACAACAGGATTAGTTTCTCTGTTTGGAAAAATTGACAGAGTTTTATTTATTTGAAGTTTCTTCAGACGACATTTTTGTATCAAAGTAACAAAGTTGATCAAAAGATTTTAATCAACCTCAGGCTAAATTTAAAAGCTGAGAGCAATTTAATATTCATGTGATTAGAATCCAATCAGTCGACTAATGGTTTCAATAGCTGATGATTAATCGATTATCAGTCATTAGTTGCAGCTCGGACTGAATTATTCTGTATTTACCAGACATGCAGAATGATACGGTGGTGAAACGACAGCTTCCTTTCGTGGCTGCTTTCAGATTTACTGAGAGGAATTAAAACACCTTTTGTTTCCTCCTCCATGTCAGCGACACCAAAGAACTGACACAGAAGTAGTTCATTCACTATTCATGTTTCCAAAGACAAGCAGAAACCTCTTAATGTGTGAGGACTTAATGACTTGAAACGTCGGCCGCCTGTAAACATCAGCAGGATGTTCTCGTCAGGATTTTTCTTCACAGGACTTTTTGGCATTTTTTTGACTTCAATTGAAAATTAAAAGGGAAAAAAGTGCTGATAACAGCCTGGAGCTGCTCACTTGCTCTGACTGATGCCAACCTCTGCTGCAGAAAGCACCAGGATGAGCTCAACAGTCACTTTGAAAAGGGAAAATTTCTTACTGTCAAGCATGCAGAGACTGGGGCTACAGCCAAATTACTTTCATTATTATTTCATCATGCACTTATTTTTCATTATCATTACAAATGTCAAAAAATGATTTTAAAAACATCCTTCACAGTCGCTTTGCTGATGCTGATCTACAACATCCTGAAATCTGAGAGGTTGTACTCAGAATGATCTTTATTCATTATTCTACTTCTTAATTTTGTAATTATTATTCAACTAATTGGTTCATCCACATTCATATCACCTGTGTACAGAGCTCTGCTGCTGCCCAAAAACTATTGAACCTGAGAGTGAGTCAGCCATTGATCTGCAGCGCGGGATGACATGTTCCCTCCTCACAATCAACACACACTGTGGTTTATTTGGAGTCTGCCCCACATGCACCAGCAGATCAACTGAGCAGAGCAGCAGACGTGTGTTAATCCACAGATGAAAAAACACCACAGCTCACACACTGTTTACTGCAACGTATCAGCTGCAACTGTTTGAGGAGTAATCATCAAAAACTGCAAAATAAAATCAGAAATATTCCCTCCTTCCAGTTTCTTCTGTCTGTGAAGGTGAGAGGGATGAGAGGGACACAGGAAATGGCCTTAATCTCTTATTCTTTTAAATTTTTACTGATATTAACTAGAAAACACCTGGAGAGCCTCAGCTCCACCACCACATCATCCAGCTGTAAGGAGAATATACACTGAGCAGTGCAGCAGTCAAACAGCATCTGGTTCCACAATCACAGTAAATACAGATTTATTTTCTTCCCATTTTTAATCCCGTCCTCTGATCTTGTCCAAAATGTAATAATTTGTTTTTGGAGTAAAACCCACAAACTGTTTGTAGAAGGTGACATCACATAGAGTTAGTATCTGAAGGTGTCCTGTTACAGCCTCACGTGTAATAATGACCCACAATGTAACAACGTCCTGAATTGTTATAAAAAAAATAAATAAAAATGGAATAAAACCTAAAATGTAACAACTGGTCAATAATGTAACAAAAGTGTGTAACAGAAAAAATTGTAATAAAACCTAAAATGTAAAATGTTACTTTTTGAGCTCAGCATCTTGTTACATTATTGATCAGTTGTTACATTTTGGGTTTTATTACATTTTTTTTTTCTAACAGTTTGGATCATTGTTACATTTCAGGTGGTTGTTACATATCAGACTCTAACAGGTCGTGTTGGTTGTTTGGAGCAGGAAGTGACCATATTTGGAAATGAACGGAGGAGGGAGGAGGCGGGTCTGACCCTTGAACCTGAGGACACTGTCCACTGAGGACGAGACTAGACACCAGACCTGTCAATCAAACTAGCCACACCCCCAAATACTCCCCTTTTTGAAGCCTGATATTTACTTGATGTTTTCTCACTGAGAAGAAGATTCACTTCCACTGATGACATCAGACTTCAAACAAAGTCCTGACCGAGTGTGTCCTGATTAAAAACCACCATTCAGCTGATTTTTGAGATCCAGTTGCTTCTTCCTACAAACACACCACTGCAGGTGAAGACTGGTCGGCAGAGATTTATACTGAAAATGTAATTATACAAGTTAGACCAGCGTGACAGATGTTTCCACTCGCAGCAACACTCTGATGTCTCTGCATCAAACACAGACAGAGAAGAAGAAATCAAACCACAGGGACCTCTGTGACAGATTGACTTCATGTGGGTTTGTTCTGCACATCATCAAAGTGTGTGTAGCTCCTGAGAAGACACAGTTACAGTGTGTACTGCTGCCTATTGTTAGCTTCCCCTCACTCAGTTTACTGTGCACCTAACCAAAGCAAACAACACTGAGTAATTACACACATCCAGTCCATGTAACTTTAATGTGCAGTTAACTGGCATTAAATGTGGTGGTTATAGCTTTGCAAAGTATCCATAGCAACAAGCATCATGGATTTGATTAGGAACAAGAGGCCCGGCTTTATTAATAATCCAAAGTAAAAGTGACAATGAAGGACTAATGCCACCGCATTTAAATTTCACATTTGCAAAGTAATGTAATTAGTGTGACAAATTGCAAAAGGCTGAATATTTAAGTGGTGGAAGTCTGGTTTCATCCACAGCTCCACCACCAGGCTCCTCAGACCTGCAGACAGGAAGTCACAAACAGCTGGGACTGCAGTGCACGTTATTAAATGTTTGCTCCTGGCTCCTGTTTGCAGAAGAGCTTCAGTTAGTCCTTCAATAGGTGCAGCGGCTGCACTGCTTTCTTCCTCTCCCCATATCTTCTTTATTTATCTCCCTGTGAGTCCAGATGTTGTTTACTGGGATGAGCAAGCTTGTTGTTCATTGATGGAGTCTATGTTGCAAAGACTTTCTGCTATTTTTTTTATTATTTCTTCAAACAAACACAGTATTTGTCTCTCTGGCTTTGATAAAGTTTCTACTTGTCGGTATCCAGCTTCAGTTTTTATTCATTTCCTCACAGTGAGGTTCAACGAGGGCGCTCTCACTTCGTTAGAAGACGCCACTCGGAGGGATTCAGCTTTGTTTTTCTAAGCACAGGAGGACTGTTGCCAACAGAGGCGACTAGACCGCACAAAATTGTTGACAGTGGTCCAAATCTGGTTGCCGGGAGCAACGGCCAACCGTTACTGTCAAGCCCCGCTGTGGAAGTTATTTGGGGTCACAGTGTGCTCCGTGGCCCCTGCAGGAGGCGGCTGAGCGGCTGATAGCAGCTCTGACCAAATTTTAGCCACAAAAGTTCAGAAGATGCAGCTCGTCACTCAGAAAAATAAAAATACAGTGAGAGATATTTCAGGATTTATTGGAATTTCTCCCACATGATACTGGATGTTGCTTTAAATGTGGCTCATGAGTCAAGTGAGGAGTAAAGAAAAGGTCATGATTGTATAGTTTTAAGGAGACAGATTTTTACACATGAAATCCAGCTGCTTTAACCTCTTGAGACCCTGCACCCACATGTGTGGACATTACATTTTAGATTTTCTACAGTGTATACTTCATGTTTCTTAGCAAAAAGCAGTCGTCCTGGTTTGTGGACACTATATCTAATCCTATTATCTTGGTTCGTGGACACCCCTATTCTTCCTTCTAGTGGTGGCAAAAGCACAATACATCAATTCATGTATTATTACTACTATTACTATTACTACTCTCTGTTCAAAGACAATGCTTAGTTTTTAGACTTATCAGGACCCAATAATCCCAAAAAGCAGGAGAAATTAAAAATGCATGGCAAAGCTGGGGTCTCAGGAGGTGACGGTGTTTCTGTTTCTTGATGTTGTCTCCTCCCAGGACACTGCTGCTTCTCCCTCTGCAGCCAATCAAACGGCCTCATTTTAAACCATATTTGGATAAAGCAGTCGTGTCACTGTTTGTTCAGACAACAGCAGCCAGACTTTGAACAACACACACTTCATGGTAAACTCTGCCTCTTATCTGACTTACAAGTACTAGTTAACTTAGACCCAGTGTGAGCCTCTCCTGCGATGGCAGACATCAGGCCACAGATGTTTCTCAGACAGTTTCCTGAGATCTGTGAAAAACCCAGAAGGTCACTGAAAAACACTTGATTGTTGTGAAAGTCTCAGAGACTCTTGTAAAAATCTGGAGCCTCACAAACACAAGCAGCTGCTGTAAAAGCTGGTTAAAGTTCACGCTGCCACCAGTCGTGTCTGAGCTTTTTCAATGACGAGGGAAAATACAATAAACAGCAGGTTTACTGTTTCAGAGTTTATTCAGACACCACCTGAGAGGACAGCACCTCTCTGTGACTGGCTATGGTGTGGGCGGAGCTAACGTGGCTTCATGTGTTAATCAGAGGACTAAACCTTTAGCATCTCAGACGTTGCCGTGTGATGAAGTCATTTATGACAAGACGACGGAGACGAAATAACAACTGAGTGTTTTTTCTGTCACGTCGTCACTACATTACCGTCACATGTGGTTTGAGTGACACCATCTCAGTGGACGTTCACACCTGTCCTCAGCGCTGTCCCCAAAACCAGAGACACATGAGGGTTTTTTAACGTTGTGAAGCACTTTAGTCCTCTCTGGTACATAAACACATTTGACCTTGACCTTCTTCTACCTGTGCTCCGCCTGGATGCTGCTGTCAATCAAACACACACACACCAACACACACCCAAACACCTTCTGCTCACCTCAAACACACGTGTTGATGAAACATGATTCAGACAAACACAGATCAGGTTCAAGGACACACATCAAACGCTTTCAGCTCGTCCTGGAGGTGTTAATAATGCTCTGACTGAACAATAATAATATGTTTCAGGAGGAAGATACGGTCAGAGGTTAGAGTGTATAGTGTTGGTATTCACAGTGTATGTCCAGTTGCTGTGGGATCTTCAGGGGAAAACTGGCACCACTCTCACAGATTTGTTCTCAGAAAAAATCTCTCTGGCGCTGAGCTGAGGGTCACTGCAGAGGAGTTGAAGCAATGATTCAGACGTCAGACTCACACATCTCCTCTTGAGTTTGATTTTCTTAAAAACAACTGCCCGAGGTGAGGAGCTGGGGAGGAATGAGAAAAGCTCTTGTTTTCATGTAGTGACAGCCCTTTAGGCTGCACAGCAACCTGAAAACAATGGTCAACACGTTATTTTCCAATCAGACATGGTGAGTTGAAGAGAGTGTTGTTAAGAAACACAACAGCTTTTCTCGTCAAGACCAGTCATTATGTCAGCAACTGAATTGTAGTTAAGATGGGGGACAGGCAGCAGAGATGAAGATCTATAACCCTCTGAGAATCAACGAGCTTCAGGTGGCGGCAGACGCTGCAAATAGGTCACGTCTCCTCTCTGGGGTTTGTTTAAAGACACGATTTAAAGTAATTTGGGAATAAGTGTAAATTGTGGTTCCTGCCTGGAGAGCACACCTTGCCTCATGTTGCACAGCCTGAAGAAGACGTCAGGAAACTGTTTGGATTATGTAACCGTGTGAAGCTCCCATTTAGCCTCAGAAACACAGCAGTGACTCACAAAGATTTCAATTACTTCTGCTGTTGTGGGTGCGCTCCTGTGTGTGCTCCTGTGTGTGCGACCGGTTGGTGCTTCCTCCCCACATCTGGTGAAACGACTCCGTCATTTCAAACATCCTTACGGGTCAGAGACTGTTTGTAACGGACGGAGCCACTGGGGCTGATTCACCTGATGACCACTGGGGGCGCCACGAAGAAGAAGCTGCATTTGTCACTGCACAAACCTGTGACACTGCACACCACAAACTGCAGTTTACACAGTGATACAACATGCATGGAGAAAGTACAAAGTAAGGGTGGGGGTTCGGTGGTTTGCTCAAAGGCACCTTGGTAGTGGCCTGGAGGTAGACTGGCAGCCACCAGTCCCTGCTCCATGCTTTATTCAGGCTGGGATCTGAACCAGCAACCCTCTGGTTCCCTACCCACACTGCAGTCCACCTGACTTCACTTCATGATGTCATTAACTACAGTTAACTGTCATCAGTGACCTGGAGGCCACTCTAAAATAAATAAATAATAATAATAAACTGGATACAAGGTTTCAAAAAGATGAATATTCAGGGGGCGGGGTTAGTTTGATCTACAGCTCTGGTCTCCAATGACAGCAGCACTGAAGTCAAGTCTCATGCACATTGGATGGTGAGCTTGGGTTCAAGGATTGAACCCGCCTCCTCACTCCTCCCTTCAAATCCAAATATGGTCACTTCCGGTTCCAAACCTCCAACATCTCCATTAATCAACAGGTGACGTCACACGGGCTTCGTCTCTTTCTCTAAACAGTCTGTCATGGATCATGGATCCTGGATCCTGGATCAAGCAGAAATCCAAATATAGAAACGTCACAGCCATTAGCGAGCTAAAGCTTTTTTACTGGCTTTGCAGGACCGTGATAATTTCTCACATCACACATCGTCCTCCTTCATCCATCTCCCTCCTCTTCCTCAGAGTACACAAGATCTGTTGCTGACATCAGCAAATCTGTGGAGCACTTGTTGTGGCTGTTGATGAAGCCCTGAGGCGACAGATAATCACAGTACCTGAGCTCGCATTTACCAACTTCTCCAAGTCATCCTCAGTTCAAGCTGATGCCAGTCATCAGAGGCTTCAGGCCATCTTCAAAGGAGAAGATGGAGGAGGGGGGAGGAGGGGGGTCTGTGTTGCATATGTGAGCTGTGCTCAAAGATGATTACTGAAAATTACACTGTGATGTTTACAGCTGCAACCATTTTCCCTGCTTTCCATATCATAAGCCTTGTGTTGCCACGTCGGACGCAACAATATTGATCAAAGCAGAGTATGTAATGGAAGAAATCCCCGCCTCCGCCGGGAGGCAGCGAGCAGCAGTAAGTCACTGTAAACCTAATACTACTTGGCTGGAGCCTCTTTACATCCTGAGATCAGTGCAGCACGTATCACACGCTACAGGAGCCCCTGCAGATTCAGCCCGATCCGAATCACGATGGGACGAGTCCAGCTGTTTGAAGTCAGATGGGGGATCCTCTCTCATGCAGCACCATCATCTCTGCTTTGAAAAATGATGTAAAATGAGCTGTGAGCAAACAGTGCTTTAAAAGAGTGGTGCACAGAGTTGATTGGATCTACAGAGTTTACACTGCTGCTGCTGTTTTTCCAAAGATCTCCACAATATGCATGTTTTGCCTTTTAACCAACTGGTAGATATACGACTGTTTTCGATATTGTGAAATATTACTGACAATTATTATTAATCTGCCACCAACAAAAAACATCTTGCAGAAAATGTTTCTGTGTAGATGAGCTGGAGAACGTGGATTTTTGATCTGAAGTTTCCCAAATGTACTGTACTGCATAAAATCCCAGCTGCATGCAAAGTCAATAACCATCTGTGGAATAAGCACTAATTAATTGCTTTAATCATAAACTGCTTTTTAAGTTTTTAAATTGAGATTCATCAAGTAGGAAGTGTGTGCTGCAGAAGGCTGTGCATGGAAACAACTGCCAGACCTCCTGCTACGGCCCTGGTGGAAATATCCACGACTTTCTTTCCACAACTAAACTGGAGCATTTCCATGACCTAAAAATTTGTATTCCTTTCTAATTTGTTAATGTTGTTGTTGAGCTCAGGAGATCTAAAACGGGAGCAACAACCTGGTTGGTGCCTGGCAGTTGGGCTTCGGTTGCAGAGAGAAAACAAAGCAGGAATATGAATAAATGTTGGAGACAAAGTCTAAACGTGCTTCTGTCTGTCTGGGAAACATGTCAACACTAAATCACTTCTGGAGGAAATCCAAACGCAGTGGGAGAAAGTTGATTATGAGCAGACTAAGAAGCTGGTGATGTGTTCGGAGAGAGGGCGCCGTGGTCCCGTGGTAACCAGGCAACACCCACTCCAGCAGCTCTCATCAGCACCTGAGCCACATGTTCAGGTCAGCGATGGAGGAAGAAACAACTGTGGAAATAGATGCAGAATAAAAGTAGTGAAGTGCACAAACAGATGCATTATACAAGATTGGATCCACAGAGCTCCACCAGGCTGCTCCATGAAGCTGCTCCACCAGGCTGCTCCACCAGGCTGCTCCATGAAGCTGCTCCACCAGGCTGCTCCACCAGGCTGCTCCACCAGGCTGCTCCATGAAGCTGCTCCACCAGGCTGCTCCATGAAGCTGCTCCACCAGGCTGCTCCACCAGGCTGCTCCACCAGGCTGCTCCACCAGGCTGCTCCATGAAGCTGCTCCACCAGGCTGCTCCACCAGGCTGCTCCACAGGCTGCTCCATCAGGCTGCTCCATCAGG
>OOFC01030093.1:2068-12730 GCA_900323345.1 Pseudochromis fuscus | reverse complement strand
GGCCGCCTGACCCGCCCTGAGAGCAGGAGGTAAAATCCAAGTGTGGCCAAAGCAGCTCGGCTTTGATTATGTGTCTCACATGATGTGAGCTGGTTTTACTCTTCAGGGAGTTTGACCCTGAACTGCGGCAAAACTGTATTACCACTGATGGCCACCAGGTGCTGCTCCAACTGACTTCAATCTGAACATCCTCATTTTCAATCCTGAAATATTCAGTCAATACATTTCTCCACAAGTCATTCTGATGTCATTAGACAGAGATCTGATGGGAGGAGTCAGGGGCGGGGCTAGTCTGATTGACAGCTCTGGTCTCCAATGATTGACAGGTGGTTTGCTGAACTCCAGTCTCATCCTCATTGGACAGTGTCCTCAGGTTCAAAGGTCAGCCCCGCCTCCTCACTCCTCCCTTCATATCCAAATATGGTCACTTCCTGCTCCAAACATCCAACATGGCCACGTTCAGATACAAACTCCTGGATCAGGAGGAGTCCACAAACCAACAGCTGACGTCATGTTGTACAAACAGCCTGTGGTGAAAATCCCTCAGAGCTGCAGCTGTTTCAAAATGTTTTCTGCAGGTTTTAGAAAAGTATTTAGAAAAACAACAAACAAGCAAACAAACCAGAAAAATATGTCAGTGACAGTTTCCATTCAGCAGCAGAAGAGTCAGATGATGGTTGGAGTGAAGTTTGACGCCAAACGTCATTAGAACAAAATACAACATGCAGCATAAATCATGTTCACAGCAGCTGCACTTGCTAATTATCTGATCACAAGTTTTCTTACACTGAGTGGATCCACAGCTCCAGTGTGTGTGTGTGTGTGTGTGTGTGTGTGTTGTGGATTCCTCTGAAGAACTTCCACAGCAACGTGTTTGTCAGGAGCCTTTAAATAAAACCATTTATCATCTGGTTTTTATGACTGCAGTTTGTTTGGTACGCCTCAGTGTAGGCAGATAATTGAGTTCAGTAAATGTCGTCTAACAATGAAGTTTCCAGAAATCAGTTTTAATTATTCATCCTCAGCTTCCAGCAGCCTCTTCATCCTCCTGCAGAAATCAAAGTGTGGGAGCAGCTCCGCTCCCTTTGTTCCAGATGGACTGGGTTTATCTGTGGGACGATGTCGCCGTCACTAATTTCACCTGTCATTACCCTCACAGATACAAGTCCCTGTTTAATCTGCATCTCCATCACTATTAGCAGAGAACAGCTAAAGCTAATGATGGGAACAGATTGGTTTCCCCTCGCTCAGAGACTGGCACACAGACTGCTGCTTCATGCTTCATGTTCCCGCTCTGTCTCCAGGGCTCAGGCCTCCATCTCATCTTCATCCTCAGCCTTTTATTCTTCGTCAAACACTTTTTGATGTTTGTTTAAATCCGGCTTGGACTGGACTTCATTTTCCGTTTGGCTGCACGAGATGTTAGCCTCGTCTTTACCCCGTTTACTCAGATTTCCCAAAAGGGCCGTTTGAAAGAGACGTCGTGCTGCATTGGAGCGAGCTTCGCATTGATCGACTCGATCTGAGATTTCACACAAATGAGCAACAGGCTTCAGATTCATGAGGCCGGAGCACGATTAGTGGAAGTTTCCTGGCTGCCTGTCAGACGTAATGAGCAAACAGAAGAGTTATGACTGTGAGAGTGGATGAAACGAGCACCGTGTGACTCACGCTGTGCACGATGCTCAGCAGCTGCTCTGTCCGAACAGCATCACAGCGAGCATCAGGACGCAGCATCATCCTCATCATCATCATCATCCTGCAGATCAGCCTCAGCTGTCCAGGAACAAAGAGTCAAACATCTGATCCTGTGGCTGCAGCTTCACAGTGAATGTAAAACTCCTCCTGTCTCATACGTTTAGCTTCAGACTCCCTGAGCGTCTGAAGCGACCACATCAGGCCTCAGTGCAGAGTCAAACAAAACCATTATAGTCTTAGCTCACAGACCCGGCTGATTAGTCCCTCCGCTCAGTGGAGCCGCTGGTTTGAAATGTAACTTCTCAGTTTTTCCACTAAATCAAACTTTCGAACGGAGCCAGGATGATGACGCACATGAAGCAGCAGGAGGATGTAAACACAGCAGGACAGAGGTGATGGGACCATCAGTTATCAGATCGGATCCCAGCTTGAAAATGGGTTGTTCAAAAGAAAAGATCCAATAATCACATTAGATCATGTAACACAGTCCTCGCTGTGACTGGATTTAAATGATGTTAAAACCTTTACAGTAATGTTCAAAACATCTGATCCAAAAACATCTGGATTCATCTGCAGAACGATGGATCCAAGAAGCTTCGAACCAGTCACATGATACATTATTACAAATCCTGTTAATCTGTTTACACTTTGATCTGTTTCATCATGAAGCTGAGTTAATGAAGCTAATTCCTCCCACAGCGTGATGACATCATCAGTGACACAAAGACACAAGAAAACGTGAATCCACATCCACACAAGGTGACGAAGAAAAGTAGGAGGAGCTTATCGTGGCGTCTGAGACCCACAAACAAACTGTTCACGCTTTCAGCAATGTTTGTTGATGTTGTTCATTGTTGACGATGGAAGTGGTGGTTGTCATGGTTTCTGGAACGAGCCCTCCTATTGGCTGCTGACAGGGAACATCTGTGTATGTTGAAATCTCCATATTTACATGAGGAACATGAGGCAAAGATTCACTTCAGGTTTGGTGTGAACACAGCGTAAAGAATAAGTAGATACAAGTGGATAAAGATAAATTATGTGTTGTCCTGTTCACAGAGGATCCAGGTTTGGTGACTGTGGAGAGTTTGTATGTGGCTCACAGGGAGAGTAAAGTGGATCCTGGAGAGTAAACCTGGAGTTTCCACACCGTGGTGCCGTGCAGGTCCACTCCCTGTACGTGATGAAGCAGCCTCCTGGAGCTGAGTCAGGAGGCCTCTGATTGGCTCGGCCTGTTTTCCTGCTCTGACGCGGCTCTGAGTGTCCTCACTCCGACCTACATCTGCACGACGAGACACGAGGTCACGGCGTGTCCTCGCCTCGCTCGTATCCGGATTCTTTGGTCGTGATGATTCAGCAGCTTCACCTGCGTCAGGATGTTTACCTGCAGGTTTGTTCTTGCAGCTGATCTGAACCGTGTGACTGTGACTGTAATTACAACCTGGTAACTGTTTATTTGTTGTTAAAGGATTTTCTTTTACAGCTTTACCCTCTGTCGTAAACGTGCTTTACAGTATCGTGTTGGTGGGACACACACATCAACAAAGGGGGTTTTAGTGAGCTATTAATCTCCTGCCGCTCGGCCTGTTCCTCTGTCATCCAGTAATGAGCTAATTAGGGAGAACAGTAACCCGAGGGAGCACCACCCACCTCGCACCTCCTCGCCCTGAAACATACCTGCTGTCTCCACCAGGACGTCTCCTTCAAAGAGGACATGTTGGAGACACAGTTTACTGGTTCCCACAGGAATCTGGTTTCATTATAAGAAACAGGTTAATGATTGTTAACTAGCAGCAGCTGTTTGACACAATGTGGGAAGACCCATGAGGAAGCATTCATACTCATGTCTTCACACCGACATGTGGACATATAAGGACAGAGTCTCAGAGACGAGGGGACGGTGGATTTCAGTTGTTCTTACTGTGAAAAATCTCATTAAAAGTAAAACTCTGGAGGTTTGTGGACTAAGGAGTTTGGTATGTGATCGTGGCCAGAACCAGAAGTGACCATATTTGGATATGAAGGGAGGAGTGAGGGGCGGGGCTGACATTTGATATTCTGAAGGTAACATAGTATCTGCTGCAGAACATTGAGGAGAGAGCTGGAGAACGTTACTATGACAACCGTGATGTTTGGAAGAGCTCGGGAAACGTCTGATATCTCCTCCATCACTAAACAGATTTCTGAAAGCAGCTGTGATATAAAACCATCTGCAGCAGACTGGTGCACAGCAGAGTGTTTCTGCCACACTCCAGTTTTTTACTTGAAACAGAAAGCAACAGTTGATGTAAATCACCCAGGAGCTGACAGAGCAGCGTATCATTAGAGGGGAGGACACCGAGAAAATTACTGCTGATTTGTTTCTCTTGTACTTTCACAAACCTCAAAAATGAAATAAATCCAGTGGCTGGTCGTCGCTTCTCTGTCTCTGAATCCATCAGCTGTGATTAACTGGAGCCACTTCACCTCCTCCTGTCACTGTGTGATCTCTGCCTCCTCCTCCTCCTCCTCCTCCTCCTCCTCCTCCCTCCACCAATATAATACTTGAGTGATCAAACCCTGAGGTCGGCTTCAAAGCACCTGCAGACCGACTCCTCCCTCCTCATGACCACATCAGTCCTGTCTGGACTCTTTTTGGCTGCTCCTGTGAATTAATGAAAGTCTTTGAAGTCTGAAAAACAACTGAAATCAGGAGCTCGACAGGAGATTTTTCTTTTTTTATCAGTTGTAGTTTCTAAAAACCAGTAGATGTTTCTCTCACACTCAGAATAAAGTATAATGTGTAAACAGTAAGAGGACGGAGTGTGAGGTGCAGTCTGGTGAAATGGTTTGGCTCATATGATGCAACACAGTCCATAACACCTGTAAGCTGGAGTGTGATGACATGTGCAGGATCTGTCATGTGACGGCTGGAGGTCAGAGGTCAGATCCTCTCCCACGCTGCAGGTGCTGTGGTCAGTAAAACACACAAGTCACACAGAGGAGCTACTGTAACACAACCTGCTGAAACCTCAGTGCTGCTGAGACAGAGACTGAGTAACACACAGCATCACACAGGAGTGTGAGTGTCCCCGCTGACCTCTGACCACCATGGACAACTCCTACTGTGGACATCAGGACATCAGAACTGGATCCATCCATCTTCCATAGCCACTTATCCAATCAGGTTGCAGGGGGACTTGAGCCTATCTCAACGAGACATTACAAATATTGTCCCAAAATAGATCTCAAAATAATTGAGTTGATTTGTCAACTCACATCCTGATCCAGCAGTTTGGTATCTGAATGTGGCCATGTTGGTTGTTTGGAGCAGGAAGTGACCATATCTGGATATAAAAGAAGAGTGAGGAGGCGGGTCTGACCCTTGAACCTGAGGACACTGTCCAATGAGGATGAGACTAGAGCTCAGCTTGAGTCTCATTGGAGACCAGAGCTGTCCATCAAGTTAACCCCGCCTTTAAAATCGTCTGACAGATCCAGGGGGACAGACCTGGTGGTTGGGTTGGGGGCGGGGTTAGTTTGATGGACACATTGGACAGTGTCCTCAGGTTCAAGGGTCAGACCCACCTCTTAACTCCTCCCTTCATATCCAAATATGGTCACTTCCTGCTCCATGAAAACCAACATGGTGACGTTCAGACAACTGTGACCTTCATCTCCTCTACACACACACTGTTGATAATGTTTATCTAAATGTGTCTGATGGTTTCACTGGATCAACTTAAACAGTGATGATGTGTCTGATGCCAGTTTGTGGTCGAACTGATTGAAACTCTGTGACACGCTACCACTGTTGGTGTGTGTGTTTGGTGCTGCAGGTTTTGTTTGGTGGCTTCAGGCTGCACTGGTCTCAGTCTGCTGGTCTCTGAGCAGCCAGTCTGGCTCCACATCCCGAGGTCACCTGCCTCTGTAAACATGTCTGCAGATATGTTTACGGCTTCTCCTCGATACGCAGCTCATTGTGTCACGGCGGCTGAGGTCATCTAGTTCCTGATGATTGTGAGGGAGCTCGCTGTGGGAGCGCTGATAAAACTGCAGGAAGCTGGAGGACGGGGGTGTTGATTGGAGCAGACTGGGAGTATGGTCAGAGCCGGGGGCGGAGCTGGGAACGGTAATGACAGTGGAAATGGTGGCAGCAGCCGAACAGGAGTGGAAATGATTCTGGTTTCTGTTTCCACATTTCAGTCACAACACTTGACCTAAAATTAAATTTACAGCTCCGAGCTCTTTGGATCAACTTTATTTTTCTGGGCAGCGGAAATGAGCATGTGTCACAGCCTCCACTTTTCTATTTCAGGTCCTTAACGCTGCAATTTTCTCCTCCTAAAACAAAAGGCTGCTGTTAAACGGTCTCTGTGTGCAGCAGTGGTGCTGATTGTTTGGCGACTGAGGAAAGTCCCCGTCTAAAAGCAGCAGTAAACCACCTGCACCATGATGCACGCACCAGATCATCACGTAACAGAGCTGCAGACTGAGGAGGATGAAGTCCTTCAGCCCGGGCTCGGGGGCGGGTCTGAGGGCGAGTGTTTCTATCTCATGGCTGAACCCTGGTGTTTGGGACCTCGCAGGAACACATTACAAACAGCCGCTGGAACCATGTGTGGAATAAACACTGGTCCTAAACAGAACCAGATGTTCCTGCAGCCGTGGAGCAGAGAGCGCTGGGAGCCCGCTCTGGGTTGGGCCGATCCCGGCGTCACCGAGGAAAACCAGCTCCAGCTTCAGGCCTTAGCAAAACAGCTCTCTTCCTGGGCCCCACAGGAGCAGCTCTCCCCGCTCTGAGGCCCTTTATCCTGCAGGGCGTGCTTTCATCTGAGGAGCAGTAACGCCACCAGCCACTGCAGTGACGTCTGTGTGACGGCGAGGCCTCCTCCTGAAGGTGGACTGTGTAATGAGCCTGACTTCAGCCTGGATGTGGCCTCAGCGACAGGAACCTGGAGATAAACTCAGATTACAGCTGAAAACATGAAGCAGACTGAGAGTGGACAGACGTGTGAGAGCTTTGAGCTGAGGTCACCGTGACAACAGGCTGAGGTCACGATGTTTACCACACTGTTTAGCATGTCAGCGTTAGCATTGGTAAACACAGAAAGTATAACTGAGGCTGATCCGAGCGTCATTATTTATTTGGTTTTTGAAGAAAAGGCCTGATGATGAAAGATTTATTGTTTTCATCAACTGTCCGAGTTTGTTTTAAAGTAAGAATCTCTCTGTTAAACACTGAACACATGGTGAACATATGAAGCATTTTAATGGTGGAGACCAAACAGAGCTAAAGCTAAAGTCTGGATGTTCATCATGATGTCAAACCACAGACTCAGAGATCTTTGTCACTTCTTACTCAACTGGTCCTGGACTCCAGAGACAGAAACCTTCATCACAGGTGTCATGTTCAGTCCCAGGAAGTATCATCTGTAGAGTGGATGAAGAGACCAGGATGTGGACTCTCCTCCTGATCCAGAAGTTTGGTATCTGAACGTGGCCATGTTGGTTGTTCGGAGCAGGAAGTGACCATATATAGATATGAAGGGAGGAGTGAGGAGGCGGGGCTGACCCTTGAACCTGAGGACACTGTCCAATGTGGATGAGACTCCAAACCACCTGTCAATCAGACTAGCCCCGCCCCTAACTCCTCCCCCCAGATCATCTGAGAAGAAGAGTTGACTTTATCTGATGACATCAGAATGTATTGATGAATATTTCAGGATTGAAGATGAGGATTTTTGGATTGAAGTCAGTTGGAGCAGCACCTGGTGGCTGCTGGTGGTATTACACTGTTTTACACTTCTTCAGTGTTTTCTTTGTCCATTTCTAGAAACAGTTAATCTTCCAAACAAAGGATCATTTTCCAGAACCAGAATCTTTCCTGAACATTAATTCCCACAGTGTGTGAACTGACCACTCCTTACAGCCCCCGTCTGCACCTCCTGGACTAAAAAACATTTCCACTCATCATGATCCTTCACAGTGTAACTGGTAAAAACCTGAGCAGCACATCCGTGTGAACTGATACAGCAAAACTGAATTTACTGAGATATGGTGAAATGAAGACGAGGCCCCTGATATTTAACTGGACTGAGAACCTGAGGCACTAATGATCGTCCATAACTTGTGAGATGAAAACCTTGATGCTGCTGCTTCCAGGGGAAACATGCTTTTGTTGTAACTCAAAACTCGAGCTGGGGAAGTTTGGAGAGGCAACAACTTTGTGGGATTAGTCTCCGCGGCCCATCGATATTTTCACTGAAAACAACAGATTTTCACATTCCCCAGCATCAGTTATTCATCTGACTCACATTATGGTTTCAGTTGTTAGATGATGCAAAACATTTTCCTCCTGGGTGGAAACCGGCCTGTGTTTGTGTTTGTGTGTCTCCATCTGCTCCCAGGACGGAGTTGGAAATAAAGTTCAGTTTGTAGACGACACTGGATCCATCCTGGGTTTTTTTTTTGTTTTTTTTTTTGGGAGGTAACCGCCTCCTTCCTCTGAATCGAGACCCGGCTGTTACACAACCGGTGGGTTGGAGCGCGGCCCTCTCACATGCTGATGTTAACTACAGACGCAGCACTTTCCACAGGTCAGACCTCAGCCTCCAAACCTCAGACTGTATCAGGATGAAGCCTGTGGCACAGACTCCATCAGTGTTACAGTAACTTCAGCTCAGTCATGGTACAGTCCAGGACGGAGACGCCATCACACTCACTCACACATGTTGAGGAAATCATGTATGTGTTGTCCCATGGGTGTGGACTGGATGGTAAACACCACAGTCACGTCACTGCAGAAATTCATGTTTACGACCCGAGAAGCTTTATGTTCATTCACTGAGATCTGGATCTTTATTATTCTCCTTCTTCTGACTTCATCCATCAACATACGAACAAACCTTCACCTGGAAAAACTCTTATCATCTCAACATGTTCACACTTTTTTCTACTGCTTCTACTTTTTATAATATTCTACTTTTTCCAGATATTTATTTTTTTAATGGGAGTGAATGCAGTACCACCAACAGCCACTAGATGCTGGCTCCAAAAAGAGGAAGATTCAGGGGCGGGGTTACTTTCATTGACAGGTCAGGTCTATTGTGACACACTGACTGCACCTGAACACATGACGAGACCAGGTCTGATGTTCACCATGTCCACTATTATCTTATTTTAGCCTGTTAGCATGCTAACATTTACATCAGGTTTATTTCAAACATTCATAGTGACATTTAAATTTGACAGTTAATTGATCATTTCTTGAAATTACACAGAAAATACACAAAACAGAAAATATATACATACCTTGGTGTGAAAATTAGGTCATTGCAAAAAACTGTAATACCACCAACAGCCACCAGGTGCTGCTCCAACTGACTTCAATTCTAAAATCCTCACATCTGGTGGGAGGAGTTAGGGGCGGGGTTAGTCTGATTGATAGCTCTGGTCTCCAATGACATTAGACTGGAGCTCCAGTCCCATTGGACAGTGTCCTCAGGTTCAAAGGTCAGCCCCGCCTCCTTGCTATTCCCTTCATATCCAAATATGGTCACTTCCTGCTCCAAACATCCAACATGGCCACGTTCAGATACCAAGTCCAGTGGAAGGAATGCAAGCTTCCCTCAGTGTCCTCCCTGTCCTCCATCTGTCCCCATGTCCCCCCTCCATCATTAGAGACACTGGATGGTTCTGAACATGCTCCAACATCAAGAGGAGGTCATGGGTTCGTTCCCCACCACAGCCAGTGTCACCAGCTTCAGGCCAAAAAGCCAAAATGCAAATGTGCTGCCAAATACTGAGACTTGAACAAATCCCACTGAGCTGTGATGAAGCAGCTTCAGCCAAATCCTGAGCAGGCTGAATGTTCAGATCCCTCCATCATCGCTCCTCGGCCGCAGAGACACCACCACAGAACAACAGAATAACAAGAGTCGTTTGGCGGCGAGCATCTGTCGAACACGCCGAGGCTTTGATAGTTTGTGGACCGCCCACTGAGAGACGCAGACGCCTGTCCTCAGAATAGCTGCTGTTAAAGTCCATGATGTGTTTGGAGTTCGTCCTCTTCTGAAGAGACGGGGAATTTCCCACTTTTACTTTAATGTGGGGACGGACATAAACAACAGCAGTGGATAAAAAAAGTCACTTCCTGTTTGTCCCCCTCGCTGCAGAGTCACTCTGAACAGCTTCAGCTGCAAACACAGATCCTGTCATTTCAGATTTTATTAGATTTCTGCTGCTGTGAAGAAACACGAAGCCAAAACGTCTCAGTGCAGGAAACAGATGCTGTGAAATGAGAATCATGTCTGTTAGTGATGCATCATTTACACTCTTCCTAAAACAAATCTGTGTGTTGGCTGCAACTCCTGTTGTATTCAGACTCACACAGTGACACACACACACTGCTGTTTGGTATTATCTGCATGCACTGCAAAAAAAAACATCATATCTGGAAATCTGTGAACATATAGACCACAGAAAGTAAATACTGCAGGAATGTCTGAATATGATGCTTTTTATTGCATTTAAGAAACTTATGCAATGAAGCTAGAATATTTTACATTACATTAAAATAACAGCAGAGCAGTGAGTGATGAGGAGAAGCTGCTGTATGAACACGTAATAAATAATAAATACATTCATACACACTTACAGTCCAGTGTTGGCTTCGACCACTCTATTCAATACAAATGAGAAAATATATTCAAGTATTTCAAAAAATGGTTTTCATCTTGTAAGGCCATATTTGGACAAGAGGGAGGAGCCGGGAAGGTGTGAGGGGGCGGATCTGACTTCAGCTAACCTCCTGTGACGACGCCCACCTGTCACTCAAAGAGGCCACACCTCTGATTATTCATGATGTTAAACCCTAAATGATCAGGTGACAAACAGTACAAGTCACCTCAGTGCAGCCATGTGTCCACACACACACACACACACACACACACACACACACACACACACACACACACACACGCA
>OOFC01030092.1:0-11832 GCA_900323345.1 Pseudochromis fuscus | reverse complement strand
CCTCCACTTCTTTTATTTAACAGCAGACGACTTTCATTTATTTCTCAGTGTGACCCAAACGACACTGATTGGTCTTCTGTCTGTGGCGCAGCCTCACATCGCTCTCACTTCACTGTTCTGGTTCTGGGTGTTAATTAACCACAGGAGGGTGGCACATGTTTCAACAGCTTTTCCTCGGTGGCTTCAGGTGGCGGCAGCTTTAAGGAAAAAAAATTAACCTGGATGGCCTTAGTTTGCTAATTATTATTAATCTGTGCTTTCACACGGTGCTTTTTGTTGTGTCTACTGCACCCACGCACCGCGGCTTTGTCTGGTTTTGGCTTGATAACACAGCTGAGGTATACGGGGATTATTTATGATTCAGATTTAGCTAAATTGTGCTCGGGAGCTGTAATCGCACTGGGGTTGCAGTACCACTACACAAACACAAAGGAAGACTCGCTGTCATCACCATCGTATCCCCCTCCCACAGGATTTTTACATCAAATATGTTTTTCCGTCTCAATTTCAGAGGAAACGTTGACTTATCCCACGTTTATCTCCGCCTGTGTAAAAACACATAATGATTCATTCCAGGATTATACTGTCACATCCTATTTCCGTCCAACACATCTGCTGCGAGCGATCTGCCGCAACAATGGCGATACAGGATGCTGTCGCCTCTATACTGTGTCAGAGCCACGAAAACAGCCTCGCAGATGGACTCATTACATCAGTCCCCCCCCCTTTACATACATGACGCAGCACAAGTGGCTCTTTGAATGCAGGAAAGTTTGTCACATCACTGTTAGTGTTTCACAGTAAATTCTAAAAACAGCTGTGGATTTTCACGTTTAATATAAATATTAAGAAAGTGCTCAGACTGCAGCCTGATGAAAGCTGTTCTGAGGCTGAACGTCGACATACGAACGTTGGCTTTTTGAGACTGACCACCAATTCTCATTTCCTGAGTATTATCAGATGTATTTGTCTCATGTGCTGCAGAAAATAAATAACCACCAGTGCACAGAGATACTGTACAGTCATTAACATTTTGCCATCTACGTTCCCTTTGGTATTTCCCGACAGCAACATTTTCCACCATCTCCCACACATACACTGATTAATAAGAACACACCAAACATATTTTACATACGGCTTGTGATAAAAATATCGAATCCACCGTTATGTTCCAGCTAATGGGTGTAATATTTACCAAACACAGACGTCCTACTGTGATCTGGTGGTGAATGTTGGTGCTGTCTGCTTTCAGGCTTGGGATCAGATTCAGACTCAAACAACTGGTGTGAAAAGTTTGCATTTCCAGTCAACAAAGTGAAGTTTGTATGTTTACACTCACCTGTTGGAGAGTCAGCTTCCGCCTCCTGTCACTCTCCCTGATCTTAGCCAATCAGAAGAAAGTGGGCTCTTGAGAAGGCGGGGGGGGGTCAAAAACAGCCCATTTCAGACAGAGGATGAAATGAGGGACTGCAGTGTAAGAGATATATGAACTTATTTGATCTCCAACCTATGCAAAGCTACTATAGAGGAGACGGAGACTATAAATATAAAGTCAGAAATAACTATAATAGGTCCTCTTTAAAACAACACACAGCTGAACAGTTCAGTTGTTGATTTAAGATGCAGATTGCGATCATACTGTATTTATTCAGTCATAGCACTTTTATTTGATACAAATGTCAAGCTAAATTGCTTTTGAAGGTGTTGTGTTAAGTAACTGTTTGTTTCCTGGGTGCCACCTGAGCGTTTGCACCGTCCACCTAAATGACTGAGACTCCTTGTGCTGCCTGTTGGAGAGTAATCTTTGACAATATAGGAAGAAGTGATAGAAGTGATAGCTACTGCACTGACACATGCACACGGTAAACGGGTTTCAAACTGCAGCAGACATCTGTTTTCATGCAGGAGAAGAGGTGGGAGGGTACCACACACATCTATGATTAATGAGAGCGTGGATAAGGTGCCATGTTTATGTAACAGTTTAAACACATTCAACATAGAAAAGCACAAGATCACACTTTTTGCTCAAACAGAATAGCAAGTACTATTTTAGTCTGTATTTGTCATCAGACAACTGTAAAGTGAAGGGAGAAACTTGACTAAACAAACATGGCTGCCAAATAAAAATGATCTCATGCAAAGTATGGAAATAGCCTCTTTGTTAGCAGGTTAATACTTCCGTGTTTCATTTATTCACATTAATACATGTTGGGTTGTTTTAATCCAGAACTGGGTAAGTATTGGACAAACTACATGCTGGGTTAATTCAACCCTGCAAGATGGGTTGTTTTCACCCAACATTATATTTCTTCAATCCAACATTTTATTGTTTTTACCCAACATTTTATTTCCTCTACCCAACATTTTGTTGTTTTTACACCCATCTTTCTGGTTTAAATTGACTCAGCATGTAGTTAGTCTAATATTTGACCATTATGTAAACTCAAAATTGAAAAATTTCATATTACATCTGATTAGAATTAAAAAAATGTTTCTTTAGTGTGTATTTGTATTACTTGTTGTAACTTAATCATTATTATTATTATTGTTATTATTGTTATTATTGACTGATAGTCATAGTTTATGTGTTTAGTTATGGAGCACACCAAGAGACCTTTGGTGTTGATTGGAAAAACCTCCTAAACTTCCTAATTTTTAAAAAAAAAAAAAAAAAGCATGACATGTAATGATGTGTTTTAATTACACTTTTCGAATCCTTCCTGCATTTGTCTCTCCTAATGTCCTACAACAGATGAGCCTTTTGCCTCTCAGTACCCTCTGCTACTAAATGTTTGTACCCCGTTCCCCTTCATTTCATTAGAAACCTGCTGTTTTGTATCTTCAGCTCAGTCGGCCTTAGTTAAGCAGTCAGTGTTTATGGTGCAGGAGCGAGCTGATGCAAACATCTTGTCTCTTGCACAAACTTTGTGGAAAACGGACGGTAAACATGTTGTCGAATGCCCCCATGTAGCCTCAGCATTTGCATGTGTGGTCTGCGCTGACTGCTACTGTCATTAAGAAGCTGACAAATAACTTTCTGAAACATTTATTGTCTTGATGGGAATTCAGTTTGCAAGGCCTGATCATGAATCATATCAGTAGCAAACAGCTTCTTTAACCTGGGAGTGGTACATTTGTAGGGCTAATGCTGGAGAATAGATTATGTTGCAGTTTGTACGTTTGAATCTTTGAACTGAGGTTTTAACTCTGTGAGCTAAAAGCCTGCAAGTAGAGTCGGAGAAAGCTTTCGTTCTCTGTCATGGTTAGCTCTCAGTCATTGGACTCTGGTCATGTGATTTCAAGCTGACAATTAAAAACTAAATATATATTCAAACTTTGTGTCAACATTCAAAATGGTTGTGAATAAAGACACTGGCCATGTAGTACATGTTGTTGTTTATTCATATTTATTGTTTTGTTTGAGAAAATCCTGTTTTTTAAGGATGATTTTGATATGATTGAAAAATGTTAGCTACATTTTTTTATGCTTTATGTACTAACTTTTTGTTTAGAGTCTTGTACAGGTCAGGAATTATAAAAAAGGACTGGCCAAACCTGTAAACTGCAAAGTAAAGCTGCATTACAATGATGAAATTGAGTCATTTTATACAATAGAGCAAAACAGCAGGTTTCTAACTAGATAATACAGTTTTTCCAAGTGTTTACATGTGCTTGCCCATTTAAGGGTTAACAAAGGTTGATGGTGCTCTGCAGGATCAGATGTGGTCACAGAGTCTGACCCGTGCTGTCACAGACACCACCATCACTTTTGGTAGCCCACAAAAAATCACTGGTATTTTGTCTCCTCAGGTCCTCAATGCCCAGAAAGCTGGGTACAAGGCAGCCATTGTTCATAATGTGGACTCTGAGGACTTAATCAGCATGGGATCCAATGATGGTAGGTTACCACTCGTCCACCGTCGGCCTCCTGTGCACCAGCACAATAAATATTTATCATCTGCTTTGTTGATGGAGGAATTGGTTTTCTCTTTATCCCTGAGCATGAAGTAAACTGAGGCAGTTTTACAGTCAGAGGAGGACTGCAGGTCTCAGGATGTTCTCGAGGAAGGATGAGATTCCCTGTAGCACTGTAGCAGCACACCCTGTCTATGAATCCATATATCAGGTCTCACCTGCTGTTCTGACTCGCAGCAGAGTCGTGAATTATCCTGAAGGCTTTTAACCCTGGATAATGTTTTTAAAAGAAGATGATTTTACACATTTATCTAGGGATTTTACTTTCCTTACTTTAGGTCTGTAAAGGTGTCGGTATGCCGCAGTATGCTTAAATCCAAGTGTTTGTTGTGTGGTCAGAGTCTGAATTCCTGTCTTCAGAAGTCCATATTAGGATAGTGACATTTGATAATTTATTAAAAAAAGGCTTACACAACAACCAGCAACTCATCTTACAATCATCTTCATTTTATTTTATGTATGTGACAAATGTAATAACCATCTTTAGAGAGATAAGGATAAACTTTATTGTACCCAGAGGGAAGTTTGTCTTGCCACACCACTGCAAGTCATCATCGTCCACGTCTGACAGACTGATTCAAATTAATTGACGTTTAAATGCCAAAATTAGTTTCTGCCAGACCTTTTCTCTAATAGTTTTTCTCATCGAGACTGCTGACGATTTTATTTATCTATTTAATTGTTTTTTTAATGTCACAGAAGCAAAAAAAAAACACTTAAGAAGGTAGAACCAGACTTTTTTGGGGTATTTTTTACCTTTATAAAACAAGTTTATTATTTAACAAAATAGCTACAGATTACTTCTCTACTAATTGCTGCTGTTCAACTGAGTTCACCAAAGGAAAGTATTAAACCTTCAGTTGAGGCTTTTTGTCAAATGAGTCTTACTTGTGCTTCTTTCTTTAATTTTTATGTCATCTTTCGTTGTGATCAGTGGAGTCAGACATTGATAATTGGTCACATGATCAATTAATCTGTTTTTTTGTTTCCTCTTTTCCAGTGGAGGTTATGAAGCAGATCGTTATTCCCTCCGTGTTTGTTAGTGAGGAGACTGCCACTTCCCTGAAAGACGACTACATGTACGACAAAGGGTGAGTCTCAAACCGAATCTCCTTTTTCTGCCAATCAATATAGATACAAGCAGTTCATAATACAATCTTAATTCTGTCTTTCAGCATGAAGCTGGCTGCTGCTTCACTCACTAGCATCAGGCTATTCTTTGCTTCTTCCTGCTATGAGTTTAATTGGTTGTTATTGTACAACAATGCCTGCAGCCTGCACTGTAATACATCACGGAGAGGATTTGTCTTGTGATGTGTTGTCACTGCTGCTGTTTACTCATGAAATGTCTTCATGTGGGCTCAGAGGTCACATTTCGTCACTTTTAAATCAACTAGTGGTTCTTTGTGTTTGTGGTGTCAGATATCCTTCTAATACATGAGGGTTGAATCCCACATCTTTTGCAACCTCAGGAATGAGCTCCAAACATGGCAGAGTTTTGCCATTGTGGACCAGTCTAGCTGGTGTGCTGTACACCGAGTTTCCTGATAAACTTCTCAAACTGAACATCACCAAAGGAAAGATCGACTGTGATCTGTGACAAAACTCTGCTATAGTGCAGTTTCTGTGTAGGTCACTTGCTGTAAAATAGTCATCTGTACAGAAATCTAATGTTGGCCATGCTTGTCCTGAACCTTCTTTCCTTAGGGGACATGTGGTCCTCATGCCAGACTTCAGCCTGCCGCTAGAATACTACTTGATCCCCTTCCTCATCATCGTGGGAATCTGCCTCATCCTCATTGTTGTTTTCATGGTAGGTGTTATTCTAAGGAACCTTTTGGATTATTAAGAAGACCGATGATGCTCATTTCCAGCTAACCCTAACCCTACTCTACAGCATAGATTGCAGTTCAGAAAAGTCCTTATTTATCTCATAATTGCCATTTAGGCAGTTGTTCATTTCATCCTCTGTCTGAAATGAGCTGTTTTGACGCCACCTCTACCTTCTGAAGAGCCCACTTTCTTCTGATTGGCTAACATCAGAGAAGTCGACTCTCCAGCACTAAACACACAAAGTAACATCACTTTGTTGACTGGAAATTGAAACTTTTCAAACATTTGTGCATCACAATGTCAGCCTTCTGAACAGATCAGGCTACAGTCTGAGCCTTTTCCTCACAGAGTTTGCTGAAACATCTCTTCACCTCATGATCTGAAACTTTGTGTAGTATGAACACCAAACAGTGTAAAACTACATTTAGAACATAAAACCTACTTATTTTATCTTTACTGAATTATTTTTTACTTTTGAAGCCCAAAATTGTCTCTTAATTGGGCACCAGGTTTCAGTCTGCAACTGGAAGTAGTATTACAGAAGTCTGGTGTCCAGCGTTGCACTTCCCCTAATGTAACTCACAGTTAAAGATTTTTGAACTGTGAGTTTTTCAGTCATTCGATGAATTTTAAGGATTTTGACAGTTTCCTTTTTCTGGTGCAACTAGATTACCAAGTTTGTCCAGGACCGACACAGGGCTCGGAGGAGCCGCCTGCGCAAAGACCAGCTGAAGAAACTTCCAATCCACAAGTACAAGAAAGGTAAGCAAGCAGGTTTAGAGCATTTCATTTTCAACAGTTCAACAGTGAACTATTAACTACTTCTGGTCTGGAGTAAGCTTCATGCATCCAACTGTAAGTCTTGGGATTTAATGTAATGCTGAGTTTTAAAGAGTTACAGTTACCTCTCTATCTGTGTTTACTCTACAATGGGTGCAACTTGTCTTCTGCACATTTGCTAAATCTTAATGCTGGACAGTAGAAATTAGCTGAGCCAGCATGTGCTAAATTTGTTTTGCAGAAAAAAATTTATAAAATCAAATTTTTTGTGCCAGAATAGTCCCAGGTCCCCAAAACAACAGATAATCTAAATCCTGTCTCTCGTCACCTTTGAGTCAGTACTGCTGCTATTTACTCCTCTTTCATGCTGATTCTCCTCCTCACATGATTCAGCCCAGCACAGAGATGTCATCAATGCATTACGACACATCATTCCTCCCTGGAGCTCTGCACCTTGGAGCTAATCGGATTAATATGGACTTGATTTTTTTCCTACAAAGCCCACCGTGGGAGATTAGAGCTCGTCTCTGTTGAGACCGGACACATGACTGATGGTTTGGAATGCAGTCTCGGTCATGCTTCGCTGGGTCGAACGTTAAGTGTATTTTTGGGTTTTACCTCAAACTTGTTGGGACAGATGCACAGCAGGGATACAGTAAAGAAAGATGTCCGCTGTGTCTTTTACAGTAGGTGACTGGAAACTTCTAAAGCGTTTTTAGAAAATGCAAATCCTCTTTGTGCTGTGGTCAAATAAGTTTGTCTGTGTATTTAGAGTTTTTCCCTGCCAGCTGCGTTTCCTCCGGCAGCTGTATTTTGCAGACTGGAAAGCCCCTGACTGCAGTCAGCTGTGCAGGGGAACACCGGGGAGCTTTGTAGGCAATGGGTGGTGCATAATAAGTATGCCCCTTGCAAAGCTGCTAATTGAGGGGGTTATGAGCCGCACTGCTCCTCCCCGCCTGGCAGTAACAGACGCACGTGGAGCACACCAGCTAAAAGCAGCGTGTGTTGCTCAGATAGCTGTTTTCTGTGGCCTCGGGCTCTGTGGTTTTGCGCACACTCATGTCTGCAAAGCACTGTGACTCAGGGTTTCCACCAGGCACCACTACAGTCAAACTCGGCCGCAGCGGGGAGTTCAGATATCCAGGAAACGGCCCTCTGGGGGTGGCGTCTGCTCTCCTGTCAGCTGAGTCAGAGCGTTTGGCGACACAGGATGGGGACACCAAATCTCTACCTAATCACCTTTTAAGCCCTGCACTCTGGAGCAATGCTGGCTTGGAAAGGAACCAAGTGCCCTGATTTGAGCAGAGGAGGGCTGCAGCAGTGGGACAGTGCCTCTGTTGTGTGATGGGTTGTGTGTGTTGTTTACACCAGGTGAAAGTGAGACCCGGATGTCGCTCCTCAATCACTGCAGTGTCACTCTACAGTCACTGATTTTACAGATTGCATTTGTTTACAGGTCTAGAGGTGAAACACTGATGTATAAAACCACAGACTCTATGTAGAAAGCTAACGTGACGTCACTTGCTGGTGAAGCCAGGAGTTTGGTATTTGTACGTCACCATGTTGGAGCCAGAAGTGACCACATCTGGGTATGAAGGGAGGAGTGAGGAGGTGGGTCCAACCCTTGAGGATACTGCTCAATGTGCATGAGACTTGACGTGTAGCCTCATTGGAGATCAGACTTGTTCATGAAACTAACCACGCTCCTTTTTTTGAAGCTTAATATCTACTTAATGATGAAATTATTTTAAGATGGACCACTGGATCACTGATAAGAAGAGTTAACTTTAACTAATGACATCAGAATGATATTAGATATGTAAATATAACGTGTTAAATTGGTGAATTATTCTGCCTGTTAACCAGCTAAAGCTAAAATCACAGAGCTGGTCAGACAGCTGTTTGTCATCGTTTACAGCAGCTAACTGTGTGTTTGGTGTTTTTTTTTTTTTTTCTTTCTTGTTGTAGTCACTGTGATGCTCCAGTTCCCCTCTCTAAAGTTTGCTGGGCAGTGTGCCTGAACTCAGGGTGCATCAGTGCGTTGGTGTGTTTGTGTGCAGCACAGAGTGGGAAAGATGCCTAATGGTGCCCTTGGCCTCGGTTACAGCAGATAATGCTGAGCTTGGACTCCGGGGGCTTTGAACAGACGCAGCTACAGTGAATGGGGGGAAACACTGTGACGCTGCTGTGATCCGCTACTTTCCACACGTTCCAAGCCTGCAGCGACCAGCGTTTGTTGCATTTATTTGTTTCCTTTAAAATATCCTAATGCAGTTGAAATTGCAGTAAAGAAAGTACATGGAGTCAACATGTTTTCATGTGAAAGCCATCATGCAAATGTCTCAAACTGCAGTTCCTACATCGGCCACTGAATCCTGGCTCCAGGAAATGTACTGCAGTGGCTGAAAGGGCAAAATACATACACACTTCATCTTTCACATTATGTTATTTATATAAAGAAGAAATCCTCTTTAAATGCATGTTCCATCTTTTGCGTATTAAATTTAACCCTTCATATTTCACCCTCAGCTCTGTTTGTACTTTTTACACCATGTAGATTCAAAGATATTATAAGTTAAAAACATTTTAGCATTTGCTGAGATTGCTGAAATGGCTTCTACGGGTTCAAGTGCATCTTTTCTGGTTCTTTATAAAAAAAAGTCTTAAGCTTTAATTGTGGTATGATTTAGGTCATGTTTTCTCATCTTGGACATATCGATTAATGCTTGATTGTCTCACCACAGCTCCACCAAAGCGTTACCCTGCTTATCCTAATTTGGCTTTTATTGTGACAGTCAATCAACTAAAATCCATGTGCCTCAACTTCCCATTATAAACCAGTGAGTCACTTTAACCTTCGTTTTTCTAAAGCCTCTGTGCTGTGTTGTGTTGGTGTGAATTACCAGGAGCGTTTATAAATCCAGCACGGTGTGATGTCTTCTCTGAGTAAGTGAAGTCATTTCCAGGAAGGTGCTTGCCAGCCAATCAGCAGCAGCCTTGGCTGCTGCTTCGCTGGCAGGATGCCTTGTTGATGAGTGGATCTGCCCACCAGCTACCTTCTCTGGCAGAGTCAGACATCTGTCCATCACCTCGGCAAACACGTGGGCAGAAATGGTTTTAACGAGTTGTTTTTCAAATTTGGTGCTATTGCAGAGGAGGAGAAGGTAGATAACATCAGACCTGCATGTATGAAAAATGGGAGTCCTCGGATTGAATTGAATAGTAGCCGAGACAAAGAGTGTCTGTGTGGATAGTGCACAATGCCTTAATGAAAACCACCGTGTAATTAGTGCACAATACCGGTCTGAAGAGCAGCATGCAACATAAGATCTGTGTCAATGTACAGGATTATGTAATCGCAGCTGCTGCGGCTGTCAGCGTTCAGCGCCACTCTGTCATTAACTTGACTTACGCTCTGGTTATATTTCAGAGCCTTGCGTCATCCCCACTTAGACTGTAAGCCTGACGTTTGACAGAGAGTTTTGGCCCCTCTTTTTTTTTTTTTTTAATGGCGAGCTTCGCCAGCAGCAGGCGTCTAGCAGACTTTGGAGTTAGAAACTGAACACACACACTGTAACCTGGCTGGCAACACAGTGGATTGTTTTGGACCCCTGGTTTAGATTGAAAGAGGCTGGACACTTCCTCTGACCCCTGACCTCCAGTCTGTTCCCTCCCTGCTTATGATGAGTCACTCCACCCCTCCCTCCCTGCAGTTCTCTGCTTCCCAACCACACACACACACACACACACACACACACACACACACTGAACAGAGCAGCTGCAGTGTCTCAGCCGTCTGTGTGTGAAGCATGTTGATGTCAGTACAGAGGAGCCCTCTCTGTCTCTAAGTTCACCGGCCTCGGTGCCAGTTGCCTTCGTCTGATTGGCTCAAGCAGTGACGAACTAGATGCTTTTTTTTTTTTCCACTCAGTTTTACTGTCACTGTCCTCCCTTTCTTTTTCTTTCTTGCTTTCTTTCTCTCGCTCACTCCCTCTAGCTCTGCTACACACATTCACTGCTCATCTGAAGTTCAGTAGGACAGCGTGGTTCCTTTGAGAGCCAGGAATGCTGGCAGGCCGGCTGATTAATGAAAAATAGAGGGGGAGTGAAGCTGCACTGGCTCTCAGAGACTTTTAACATGTGCTACTGGCCCTAAAACGTAAATGCACGGGATTCCCAGCAGCTGAACGGTTGCCAACCATGAACTAGATGTTTTTGAGTGGCCTCGAGAAACATATTTTTACCACCGAACTTCAAAGCTGACTCAACTAAAAAAAACCCACACAGACAACCATCTTCAGAGTAAAGACTTAAATTAGAACACAGACACGTACTGTATCCCATGTCGTCTCAGCACATGTGCAAGTTACAGTAATGACATTACTGTGGTGATCAATGGTAGGAGATTGTAGAAATGAGGAGTGGATAACATCCACAGCAGAGTCTTTGATCAGCGCGAGTGGGGTAATTTGTTCTGTGACGGGGGACGACTGGACCAGACTGTGAATTATGTTCTGCTGCAGAGAGCTGTGCTGTATGTTTCTCACTGTGCACAGCTCTGGGCTTCTTTGGAGGCACCGGCTTTCCAGTCATTTTTTTGGAAAAGTGTTGCAGCGCCAACAATTTTTAAATGATGTTGCAAATATATATCTATAAATATGTCTTTTAATGGCATCTGTGTTAAACGATCCCTGGTCCTGTTCATTATCTCCCCGGAGCAGTCCTCAGAGTTCAGAAAGCCACTGAACATTTTCTCTCTGCCTCTCTCAGAATAGCTCAGTTATTGCCACAGTTCAGCATTTCCTGAGTGTGTGTACTTGATACTGGATCCATGCCTGCACGAACGCTCCCTCTTCCTCACTCGGACTGTCCCGCAAAGACAGGAAAAGATGGAAGCAGCTCTGGAATAATGTTCAAAAGGAGTAGAAGAAGAAGAGTGGTGGGTCAAATAAGATGGGGATGATAGCTGTTGATGTTTTGGGGAGAAGGTTAAAAACCGGAGCTGAAGAGGAAGAAGGGAAGTGAGTTGAAGACGTTGCCTGGAGTTGAAGTTGCTGACGCTCGGGAGAGAAACGGAAGGCGGAGAGGCGGGGGGGAGGTGGAGGTTGATGTGACTCCCCATCCTTATACGGTCACATGCAGCCCTGGCATGGACACAGAAGAGCCCAGTCGGGGAAAACATGCTCATTTAGAGCTTACATAAACACACCGACCCACAACCCTGCCCCCTCCCCTCCCGCCTCC
>OOFC01030090.1:101295-132588 GCA_900323345.1 Pseudochromis fuscus | reverse complement strand
GGCCATAAATCTGCCAGTGAGTGCAGCTAGGATAAAGACACCTAAGACAGGCCTATGCTGTGTTTGGAGAGAATGCAGATGTACCTGCCTCCAGCACATCATCCTCTGTCCCTCTTCCTCATTCTCTTCCTCTCCACCCTTTCATTTTATCCCCTCCATCTCTCTCCAGAGTTCTCTGTCTCATGTTCTTAACCCCTTTCAACCTTGGCTCATCTCTCCTCCACTCTCCTCTCCATTCAACCCCCCGCCCCACCACCACCACCACCACCTCTTTGGTCTCACTTTAAGAAGTGATGCTCTCCCACTTAGGGGGAACAAAACGCTCCAGCCAAGTCCCATGTCATTGTTGTGCTGAGACAACGCCGAGTCAGAGGACAAGACAATAGGGCGAACAGAAGGAGATACACAACTCACACTATAGGTGACGCCTTGTGGGGGAATAATGGTAACAAATACAGGGTCTATGCAACCTGTTTGCTGCAGTTCCTCTGTCTGAGAGCCAGCATCCATCATCCACTGACAGGTCTAACTACCTGCTGAGTGATACCTGATGTCCTCAGACGGGCTACATTCATGGCTACCCACCTCTACATGATATGTCTGGGATACACACCCACTGGGACGATCACAAAAGAAACAGGAAAAGTGTCGAGGAGGTTTCATGTTTGCTCATAATGTAAAACGGTGACGGCAGGTGTAGGTATTGAGGGGATCCACAAATGGCATCTTTGTTAGTCAGACAGCATAATAACTATAACTATAGCTAGCGTTTCATCCCATCTGCACCAGCCATGATGGCCTCCAGACACAACAGCCCTACAAACACACGCACCCGCCCTCACATTTACAACAAAGCATTAACACCTATGCCTTGACATTATCACAACCGGGCTTCGCATAGTGCTCCAGCAAAAACAAGAACTCAAACACAGGCACACACACGTAAACATACCCTGTCCAAACAGATGTGGCCTGTATGACCTGATTTACAGCGAAGTAAACGATTTAAGCCGCACATCTCACTCCAACACCTAAACACCTGACAGGCCTCTCATAAATAAGGTTGGCCAGAGACTCCCACATAATTTACACCTTGGCTATCTCCTAAGCTAACATGTAACAGGTCTCCACTCCATATTTCACCACCCAGAGCTCGCCACTCGCTGGAAAAGATAGACGTGCAAAAGCGAGTCCAGAAGAAGGGGGTGAGGGAACTTCAAAAAGCTCACAAGAAAGGTTTGGATTTTGGGATGAGGTGTGGAGATAGGAGTTCTCTGGATTTGGAGTAATATGTGTTTGCACGTGTGTGTGAGTCGGGGGGGGCGTGTGTACGTGAATGACCCTGGCCCAGGGCGTAGCCTAGACTAGCCTAGCCACAGCCCAGCTCAGATCAAGGCCCACAGCCAGGAGTTCCACTTCTACGTCTCTCATAAATCGTCCTGCCTTTGTCTGCTCTCTCTTTCACTGGCTGAAACTTATCCTCTTCCATTAAGAGTGATGGATCAGCGGCTCTCAGGGCGTAAGAGATTCTGAGGTTACAGGTCCCTGCAAAGATTGTACTTTACACTGCAAATGTGAAAGAAATATACACACGGGTATATATCCACATACACCCCCCTTCACCAAACAGGCAACACATGACGCAGATTAAATTTCAAAACAGGGAAAAAAAATTGCTCTTTGAAATATTTTTATTGCGGCTTATATACATTAGAAAAGGTATTTATTTCAGCCACTGTAAGAACAATGGTGTATCTTTTTAATGTCTTCTGTTGCAGTCTAATGGTTTTTTTATTGTCAGGTCAATCCCTTCAATTTGACAGCATCTGTGCTCCCTCTGGTGGCGGCTTCCCGTCATGATGACTGGATAGGTTAATTCATAGAGTTCTGTATAACTCTATGTTCAGTGTGTCTTTCAAAAAATATATATTTCTACAATGTTACTTGTCATATCTTATATATATAATATAATTAACAATTAAAGTAACCACAGAAGGTAATAATTTGGATTTATCATATTTAACATAAACTTAACATAATAAATTAATGTTAAGATAAAATGAATGATACCAAAATAAAGACAGGGGAATAAAATGTAAATTGAGAGCATATCACAGCCAAGCGAGTTGGCTGTAGGCACATGGCTGTTTTTCCCACAGCATGACAGAGATAAAACTTTGGCAGGAGATATTACAAAGCTTCTCCACATGTTACAACAACGGCCTCCCATCAGCAGCTGTGTGCTGTGACTGTGGGTGGGTGTGTTTACCTAAAAACTGTGTAGCAATAACACGTGCAATGAGTTTTCCTTTATTTGCAATTCAGTTGCTAAGAAGATTAATACCTTTGATATCATTGAAGGTTTTTTATTAAATGTCAAAATTCTCAATATAAATTGGGCAAAAATAAAGCAAACTTATCCAAATCTGAGGCTTTCTTATGTGGACATGCAATTATGGTTGCATACAAATCAAGATCGTGCAAATTGATCTTACTTCCTGTAATTCCCAAACTCGGAACAGATCCATAGAGCAGAAACAAATAAATATTGTTATACATATTATCATTTGAACACTGAATGGTGTTGTATCAGGCTGCCGCAGCTGCAGGCCGGTTGAGTCATGTTGCCCTCAGGTGGTGAGAGTTAAACACAGCAGCATGTGTGTGAATGTGAAGTCCATCAGGTGGCTGAAAGATTCACTGCTGGGGTTTTTCTTCTGCTCCCATGAACAGAACTCCATTTGTGTTTGAATAAATCGTGGTTTTGATTTAGACTGTGCGTGAATATGTGAGTACGTGTGTGTCTGCGTGTGTGTGCGCCCTGTGTGAAAGGAGTCCGTGAGGAGCGCATGCGCAGTCATCAGGCGAGAGGTGGCCTTTGTCTCGGAATGTCGGTCTCATTTGCGCCTGCGCGTTGCTTCGCCGGACAGCGGAGGCACATAAAGCCTGGTAAATTGCACCAGGGCAATAAAATGGCAATAAAATGACAACAACAGTGCATTAATCCATCACCAGGGAGCGCTGAAGGTACTGTAAAGAGCTCTGGCTGGAGTCGGGAATGATTTCTAGGTTTATCAGCTCACAGCGGCTGCAGCGCCCATTCAGTTTGCCAGGGGGCAGTGAGGAGCTGGAAGAGGCTGAGAGTCTCCCTCCTCCCTGAGGACTGAGCTTATATTAATATCAGCCAGGTAGGAAACAGTAATAAAAAGATGCAGCAACTTTATATTGAGTGTTCAAGCTTCTTTTAATTAGAAGACAGAATTAATGAAATGGAGCTTTGAACTGGCAGGGGACTGGTAGAAAACCCCAGCTCTCTACCTCTTTTAGCTTATTTGCAGCAGTATTTTCCATGACATGTGCTCATGAGGAGGCAGAGCTTCAGTGTTTCTGTGGTACTGCCCCTCCAGCGTGCAGCCTCCCCTCCGGCTCCCCGTGGCTCCTGCAGAAAGAGAGCTTTATTCAGGAGCACCTGGATTTATGTTGGGGAACCAGAAGCAGCAGGTGATGGAAACTGCCGGCCCAGTAGGCTGGCTGTGGCCAGGGGGTTCTGGCAAGGTAGTAAGTGGGCCCGGTGGGTCACACTGTCATTTCCTGTTTCTCTACCCCTTTGCTCTCTCTTTTTTACCTTCTTTCGAACCCACTCTGCCTTCATCTACTGCCTGTGCCTTCCTGCCAGAATCACTTCCTCCAATAGGAAACAGATGAGTGTGAGGTGGCCCTGATTTGCCCTTCCCATAATCAAGGCAACACATCTGACATACATTTTCACATAGTTGGAGCTAAAATATGCCTCTAAAGATGTCATTTTGAAGTAATGCAGCCTTGCTAACAAAGATTATCAAAGGTTATTTTTTTGGCCTGTAAAAATCGACACAAAACATCCAGCTTTAACAAGATTGTTAACGTTTCTTGACAGTAAAACTATTCCCTTCGGGTCTCAACTTGGATACTTAAGCACTGTTACCTGGCTTAACACTGACATTGGGTCTTTGATTTTGTGCCTGCATCTCAGTGTATCCCACTGCTGACATGACAACACATTTTCTGAACTCACACTAAAAAAAACCTTGGAGAGAGAGTCTAAAGTTTTAGACCTCCACTCCCCAGATGAAATCACTACCCGGCAGCTATTCCAGAGAAACAGCATTCTAAACTAAACCAGGTGTGTACATGCCACAGCGGAGAGGTCAAAAGTGGAAACACATGATCCACTCTTTCTTCTTCTTCTTCTTCTTCTTCTTCTTCTTCTTCTTCTTCTTCTTCTAATAACCACTGCCTGGTTTAACAAAAAAAAAAAGCCATGTGCTAAAATGGACCATTAAACCTTCCAAAAGCGCTTATGTAATGTGCATGGTGAACAGATTTTAAACCAGGCAACACAAGTGAAATTAGAGGGAGGAATGATAAAGAGAAACACAGACAGAGTCCGAATCAGACAAGTGGACATTTAGGTAACATGGTGGACAGACGGCAAAGAGAAGTAGGAGGCGTCTATGTCGTGGAAAGACATCTGCTTGGTCTGCTGTGCTTTCCAAATTCTCTCACATGTACCGGACCCCCCGTCACTCTGCTGTGTCTGGGTTTATTTCTGGCCAGCAGTTCAGATGAAGGACTCAATGTTTAGACACGAGCTGTTTGGATAAATTGGCCCCTGTGTGTTACAGATCCTGCAAGTAAAGCCTTGTATCACCGCGCCCTCAGAAGTACGACATGCAAGACACGTTATATTTCACAAAGATTCTGCCATGAATCAGCTTGCAGACCATCCACCTCTATTTCACTAAGTTTTATTACAAATGTGTTTACTGCTAATCAGTGTAATGGACTAGACTGTGAGCACTTGAATGTGTGTTTAACTTATATATTCTGTGAGCCTCAGGAGATGACAGGGCTCTTACAGAGGATGGTGGTTGTAATATTGAATTATAAAACCTATTCAAGAACCTGTCAAGAGCCCCCTTTATCCTGTGCAGAATAACATCTATGCCTTCTTTTATGTGTTAGATTTGTTATGCAATGTGGCTTTATAAAGTATTTATCAAGGCTTTATAAGCCACTAAAATTATAATCAGTTCAGGAGCCACCTCCAGCAGCAAGAGCAGGACACGGTGTTGAAAGCTCTCTATTTTGAGGCCTGGGCAAGCCTGGCAGCATTTTAACTTCTGCCAGAACTATTCCTCGTGGATCCGTTAATATGAAACTCCACATCTCCTGTTGAAATAAATACCACTACTGAAAATCCAGGGGATTTCATGGCCTCTCTGAACTTTAATCCCTGATGGAAATAGAAAGGACTGAAACTTCATGTTCCTTTGGCAACTCGCGATTAAAATATAAGATGTGTAGAGTTCTGCAGTAGACAGATGTGATTTTTTTTTTGCTCCGACAAAGTGAGCCTGCTGCAGCTGGACTTTTTCTCACTTGGTTATAAGCATTGCATATTGTACCTCAAGCGTGTAATACTTCACATTCATATACAGTGTAACATTAGATAGTTTATGGCTCTGTATTATGTCAAGGCTGGGTATGGCTGGGAGCAGAGGCAGGAGAATGTTGTGGTCAGCGGTGGGTCAAAGACTGTCACGGCTCAGGGCTGGCAGGAAGCCAACCTCCCTACGTGTCTGCGCTGAATGTTAATGGATTAACGCTCACCACACATACAGCTAGACTGGGAAACTCAAGATGACTTTTAACGTGAAAGGCCGCCAATAAGTCGCCATCATAAATTCAGGGACACATGCTGTCTGTACCAGCACGGCAGTCAGGCGTGTTTCCTCCGGGAGGCCAGGGCTGAGGGACTGTGTGATGGAGAACAGGGGAGCAGGTGGGCTCTGTATTGGCTGACCTTGCCTCTCGAGCCCCACAAGATATGATCAGAGTATGCTGGCAGCTGTGGCCTTGCTTGATAACACCCAAGGTATAATGTAGAGCAGGTTGACCAGTGGGTTTTTTTCCTCAGGCAGACTCACAGACAGTCACGTTACCCTCACTCACATCAGATTACATCTGTATACAGTATTTTAAACTCAGTCCCTGCTGATTGTGCGTTTTATGCCACGAGAGGAGCTCATTCTGTTACATCATTTTTCTCTTAATTGCTTTAAGCGAGCAACTTAAGCTTGTCTAATGTGAATTTCCACATGGCAAAAAGAGCTGCTGTTGTAGCGCTCAGACACTGTGCAGCGACAGCCCCAATCACTATGTGTAATTTAGCAGCAGGGGACAATGAGCTAATCTTGCAGGAGAGCCTATACTCCCAATTTAAAATCAATAAAGATGCACTGGGTTTTTTAAGGACCTCCACTTGAGCGGCGCTGTAAATAAGAGCTTGGTTCGAAGCGCACAATTGTTGTCTGTCTTTGTGGGGGGTCATTTGAAATCCACTGATGGATTTGCAGCAAGTTTCACACACATTTTGACACTAATGCGCACGATTTTTCCTAATCATTTTGCTGTTGCACTGCAAGCAATTAGGTTTAATTATGTCAGTGGATGATTTCTGGCCATTTATTGAAGAAGTGACTCACAAGCAATCATTAGCAGTAGCATGGTTTTAAATAGTTGAAAGAAAAACAAGTGACACATGCCTGGACAAAAAAAGTTATGGTGTTGGAATTTTTAATTTAATTATCTTATTTCTACTGAATAAAACACTATGTTGTGGTTTTCTATGATTTTCTGTCTCCAACCAGCGAGGACTTACTTAATGCCTTCAATCTTTTTTTGCTCTCTCTCTTCTCTGCAAATTAATTTATGGTCTAATTACAGGACAAGCCTCCAGATATGAAGGAACACAAATCACTGGTCCTTACCAGATGGCAGAAAAACGGCACAGGATAATTGAAAATCTAGAAGTGGATCAATATTTAGAAGCCCAAGGTTACACGAAGTATGACACTACTATTAACATGGAAATATGATGCATTACATCCAAAGGCAAATTGCCTTCTGTTATTTGACGGTGAATGAGTACTGACTGAAAAGCTTTGAGTCCTGGCTTCTCAATAACAAAAGACTTACTTCAAAACTATCAGAGGTTACCTCCCACTGCCCGTACAACCCGAGCTTATCAAAAATGCACTGCTGCGGTCTCGTGTGCATACCTGCAGCCATGTGTGTACACTTTCACGCGTGTATACAGTTGGCCAGTGGTATGTGGAGCAGGTCTCGAGGTCTCCTTTATGACACAATGTACCATGGAAGCTCAAAGCCCCCCGCTGTGTCACAGACTACCTCTGGCCCACCCCACCCTTCTCTAGCATTTACCTCTGGCCTGTTAAAAATGATATCAGCTCATGGAGGGCAAGCATTAGCATTTGCATTTTATTGGAAGCACAGAGATTTAGAGCAGAGGATATATCAGCTCTGAGCAGACAGAATTAGTTAACAATGCATTACCTGCCTTTTATGGCAGCTATAACTCTTTCCCCCTGGTGGGGAGAGGAGATGAAGGGAGGAGGAGGTGAGGTGGTGGTGGTGGTGGTGGTGGTGAGGGGGGGGCAGCGGAAACCCAGCCAGCAGAAGGCTGGTGGTGAGAGCTGTGGCGCAGTAGAGGGGGGCATTTAGCACGAAGAAGCTTTGTCTACGGCGCTTTACTGCACATTAAGTGTGATAGCGACCCAAATTAGAGCATCACATCGCAATCACCTTCACACAGATCAGTGCACCGTGTCGCGAGATGATCACTGCAGACATTTTTATCTGATTGCAACAAGGAAACAGAGACACAGCTGTTGGGCAGCTGTGCCTACATGATCACAGCACCAGAAAGGCCACATCGAATTACACCGGCCTCTGTGATACTCATGACTTGCAACACCTTTTTTTCATGATGTTTTTTTTTCTTCCTTTTTTACACAAAGTAGTAGTACATTGTACCACAGGTTTGTGTTTTTTCTATATGAGTGCATATTTATTTGTTTGTCGTTTTAGTGTTATCCTTGAACAAGCTGTAACTCTGATGAGGCCCACTGCAGCAGTCCCTTCCCTCGCCACAGCTGCACAGTAGCTCCCCCGACACTCATTTGGTGTAATGTGCTGCAAGACGACCCACCTCTGCCGTGGGCAATACCCTGTGGAACTCATTTGCACTAGAAGTTACTGGTGGGGGGGAGCATGTTTGAAGTGCAGAGAAGCTGTTGCGAATAAATAAATAAATTTACACCAAAAACGGCAACTATATTTTAACACATGATCCTCGCCGAATACTCACTCTCAGACTAACCCGGCTCAAAAGCTGGGTTCACTTTGTATTTGCATATTGAAAATATCAAGTAATGATGGAATAATAATGAAGTAATGTGTCCTGAAAAGCCAACGCCATCAGCTCCGTGTTGACTCTGCCACACATACGATTTTCATTTACAGGCTCAAATCGAATTTTTGATTTTTAGCTCCGATGAAGCTAAAAATGCTTTTGATCACACAGCCGAACGGCCTCTACATCTGTATTTGCCACACATGTCACTGGTAGAGCTCCCATGAGTGCCACAGCGGCTTTCCCTACCAAAACCCACTGGCCTGGGTTTGTCAGGAGACAGCTCCAGGGTCCATAAAACAGCCTGCTGCCTTCTCCCTTTGCCCAGCTTAATGGTCCCAGGGGCTGGATATTTACTAGTGACCTTTGCATTCCATTTGGAGTGTAAAAGCCTTTTTGCGAGGAAAATTCCATCACTTCAGACGTAGCCAAGCAGCACCGTGTGTGTGTATGTGTGTGTGCTTGTGTATGTGTGTGTATGTTAAAGAGAGTCACTATAAAAGGCAGCAAGCACGAAGAAGATGGTGGTGAGAGAAGACTCAGCGTTCACTGCAGTTTCTGATCTTGCAGTTGGTTCATAGCAGAGAAGCTTTGTGAATTTAAGAAAATTATAAAACAAAAACAAACCAAAAACATCATGTGTTTGAACCAATAAAATTTGGAAACTGGCTTTAGTGGAAATTGGTTGGTGAAATCTCTCTAAGTAATTTTCCTTGAGTTGGTTTCAATTCTAGAAAAACATTCTTATTTACAGCATATTTGTACTGATATTACCTTTCAAGCTGTTTACACTCACTGATATTTTCTATGTTACCAGATCTAACTGAACACCTCAGTGTCCAAGATGTTTAAGGCATCAACCATAAATGAAGCATAATGACTCTGGTTTACATTCGACCTTTGCTGCCCGTCATTTCAAATCCCTCTCTCTCTCGTGTCTGTGCATTAAAACCATAATCTAATTAATGTCAATGTCAAAAGAAAAACACAACTTGGACCTCCATTAGAGTTTAAATTGCATGTGTGTGAGTTTGAACATTGTGGATCTTTGGGTGGGTTCAGCAGATGTGAAACATGTAATGCTTGTCAGGAGACACAACATGAATCCCCGGTCCGCTCCACAGAAATGTGCATAATAATTCATAAACACCAATTTATGAGTTGCTTTGGCGAGCAACTTTTAAGGGTTTGAACTGTGAATGACTTGCATTAAACTGGAGTTATGACTTCTGCATCCGTACTGTTTAACAGCGCCATCTGCTGGGTGAGGGCAGCTGGTGCTCCTGGAGGGTTTTATTTTTTAAAGGTCTCAGTCAGAGAGAAACTATAATGAAATTCAAAATCAATTATCATTTGGTATTAGGAAACCTCCTGATGTTATGGTTAGCATTGTAGTGCCACTTGTTACGAGCTTTATCCACAACAATTTGTATCCAATTCATTGTTATTATTTACAAAAGTCACAAAATTCAACTGACAGCAGCTTTAACATTGAAAATGTTTATTAAAGGGTGCTACTGTACACATATTTGTAACATTTCATTCACACAAGAAAGTCTACTTTTTCAAAAATTCTGCACTGGCAAAAAAATCGGGGACAAAATACCTTTAATGAACAAAAGTGACACCAAAACAATAATCTAAGTGATATCAATAGATGCAGTTTATGTACTGTATGAATGAATGGGAAAAAGATCACAGCCTTCATTCACAATGCTGAATAAAGCCAAATCAATTCAGAAAAACACAGCAGATCTCAGTCTGTGGAAACTAAACATTTGGTCCTAAGAGTCCATGCTGGAGCACAACAGATCAAACCGTAAATCCAGCATCCACGATTTTAAACAGATTACTGCTTTCCAGGTCCCATCAATTTTTTTTCTCCCATTTTTATATCTGGAAATGATCAAATTATTCATCAGTGAATGAACCCAGGATATGACTCATCCAATTAAAACTGCTTTTAATGTTTCAAATTAATATCATGATATCAAGAACAAGTAATCCATCTGGTAGCTGGACTTTAACACTTCACATTGTTTTAAAAAAAAAAAAAATCTATCAAAGTATCACTAACTAACAAGATTAATATCCATTAAAACTGCAGGGTTGTCATTGGCCACAGTCAAAGGAAGTTTACATCTTTTAGCCACAAGGTGGCAGACCCCACTGACTGGTGCTGATGCTGGTTTCATTTCATGTGGGTTTAGTAAAGATTGTCTAACCTGTAGAATTGATAGATACTCCAAAAATAACACTGCAGTTACAAAGAAAAGTACAAAACTCAGCAAAAAAATCGTTTTATTGTCCTTTTCTTGAATTGGTGATAGAGTAAAAGAAATTCAAACACACAACCTTTGAAAATAAGCGATAAAAAATTACAATTTAAAAAAAAAAAGAAAACAAGGATATCACTACATGAAGACATAATTGGCTTTTGTCCACTGCAAGTTTTCAAATTGAGTAGTTGTATCCTGGCAGACAGGACAAATTGAAGAAGTCTACAAGAGATAAAAAAAAGATTTTAAAAAGGAAGCGATTATGCAGCCAGGAAAGTGCTGAGGTGGTTGCTTCCTGAATATCAAATTTATTGTCTTATCCTCAGTGGTGTCAGTGGGTTCTTTAAAAAAAGAAAAAGAGGTGCACTGCAACAACCTCAGGATGGGGGCTGTGCACTCGCTTTGGATAAAGCTCAAGGTTAACACAGCTTGTACCAACCCTGGCTCTCAGGACGATGTTTAGAGTTTTAAACAGACCTGTGCTCATGGATGCAAATACCTTACTGACATAATCGGATCCTGTAAGAATTAAAACATGATGTGTTAAGACATTAAAAAGTAGCTAAAGAATACAAAGACAGAATAGTAGAAACCGTCCCCAGTAGCATATCACCCCTGTCAACTACAGCTTCTCCTCCTGTCTGATGGTTCGTTCTCAGCAGTCTGGGCCCTTGTGCTCCGATGGGGCATGGATGGAGATAACACAACCGTGTCCGCTGTCTTTGTGTCGTTGGTAAAAGGTGAAGGATGGGAGTTTTGGGTGTGAAAAATGTCTGAATCAAGGTTGTCCCTGCAGCGGAGGAGGTCCCGTTTCCTCCCGAGGTCACGCACTCACGCACTGACTGTGTCCTTCTCCTTCTTGTCACTGTCTTCGTGCCAGGTGAGACGTTCCTCATAGAACGCTATGACAATCTGTGGGCACTTATGATTGGCCTCCTTGGCGAGCACGAGATCGGCCTCGTCAGAATCTTTCCTGCGAGAGATAAAAAGCACAGTTTGTCTTTAAAATGATCTCAGAAGTGGCAATCTCCACACAAAATCAATATTACCCAATTCTCATTTATGGTGCAAGTTCTCAGTTTTTAAAGACGACAAGCAAACCGTGTACATGTTAGGACTGTGTAAAAATAAAATAAATGGCAGTCTGTAACTTGTTTAGATACCACAAAATGATCTGTGTATTACTGCAGAGGCTTTACACATTGTTTAATGGTATTAAAAATAAAAAAGGGATTATAGTGTTATAAAACTTTTACAATACAGCCAACCAAAATGAACAATGAAACTACAGTTAATTTTCCATAATGTTCAATAAGACGATCTGCTCTAGGTGGAATTCAATATTTATTATTGATTAACTGATATTCATCTAATTTCACAGTAAATCATCAGGCTTCATTCGCTAAGCAAAGCAAGGAATTTGTTTAAGACCCACTAACATTCACCAATCTCAGATTAATTTGTTGGTAGAAACAAAATCTACAAACATCCAGGAGAAACTCTTAATCCGATTTTAGAGGTAACACATGCATGCAAAATAAATGGTTGTGTTTTTCAATTCTACAGCTGCGTGTTTATAGCTTTTATATTATAATAAAATTTTCATCGTTTGTATTTTTTTTTTAATCATTATTTTACACCACTTTGTTCTTTTGAAATCAGTAAACACTTCACTAATGCTTCAATTCATTACATGGAGATGTGCGTCCTGACCCAGAGACCTGCAACAATTACAGCTGCACCTGTGGAAGAGCTTGGTTCTTATGTTTCCCTTTAATATCCTTTTTATATTTATTAGAGATTGACCAATGTCATTTCTTCAGGGCTGATACTGATACCAGTTATTAGTAGTCAAGGAGGTCGATAACCAATATTTGCTGTAAAAGTGACAATATTGGCATCAAAATTTTGAATAACACAAACAACATTTAACTTCATTTAAATTCCTTTAGCATATTTCAGCTTTTGAGACCAGCTTTTTTTTTAGCGTTAAATGAAAACTTAAATGTTATTTTATCTTTCACTTTTCTTTGTTTTAAGTTCAAACAAAAAACAAACAGGGCAGGGAGTTCACAGACTCATCAACATTAATGGGAAATTTGAATAAATAGCTGCCTAAAGTTTTATAAAGTAAATAAAACAAAATTAAATAAATTGTTCAGTGCAACCCCAACTTTTGCTGCTGATTGGCTGTTATTCGTGACATTTAACCAATCAGATGCTGCTGTGGGAGGGACCACGCTGGAGACTATGTAGTGGCTGCAGTCAGAGAAGTGGCTGCATCAGAGTCCAAGTAACTCAGTTTTAAATTGATCTCTTATCAGCTGTCGGAGCGACCTATGTCCAAGCATCAAAATGCCAAAAAACTAGCCAGGTTGACAATCAGTCAATTTTTAAATATTTATACATATTTCTCCTTTTTTATTAAAACCAAATACATGACTAAAATCCCAGCTATGGCATGACTATTACCACAATCACCATCACCCTGGAATAAAGCTTGACCAGGCACGACGAGGTACTACATATATCCATCCAGATAATATGTGATTACATAAAGTTTTATGATGTGACTCACTGTTTGTATATGAATGGGCAGCAAGGTTATTAGTGCCACTAATGGTTAATTTGCCAGTAGAAATTTGACACATTAAGAGCTGTCATTTCGAAGAATCATGCCATTACAACTTACATGCAATACATGTACAGTACCACACTTTAACAACCAGAACCTAGAGGAGCATCAATGGTACACCAAGAATATGAAATACCTTGTTTTTAATCAAACAAACAAAAAAACACCACCACCACCACCACAACAATAAAAAAGTGTATAGTGTAACAGTGTATAGAGTTTACACCATTCATTAGTGGTGGAATGCAGCTATTTCAATAACACAACACAGTGTACTAAGTGAAATGCAAAATACTGATTAATTTTATCTACACGGATCCTAATGTTGCAGATAAAGTTGGTGCTTATCACCCTGAAGTCCCCGCATATTCAGAAAGAAGGCAGAGCGCTTGCATAAACACACTGGGCTTGTATCAAAATTGTTACAAAAAAAAAGTGTGCTATTGCAAAGATGTGGTGTTAATGTTTTCACTTGTAGTCAACCTGATGCAATAATATTGTGAGTCAATTTTGAAGTAAATTGATCAGTTTCTAATGCATAGTCAGCACCGAGCTCCAAGTGTAAAATACAAAGATTAACAAATCAACAAAACCTACCACTTCATAAGGAACATTAGGTCTCCACATGAGTCAGTGGCTCCAATGATCTTCTCTGGTTCAAGTCCTCTTTCAAAGCCACGCGCAACAAGAATGTCATCCTGAAACAAAAACACAGACAAACCTGAGTATGGTACAATAGTTTAAGATCATACACCGACTGCATTTAAATAGATATAAATAGAAAAATATAAATAAATCAAACATAGCACAAGGCTACATCTATATAGAAGATTATTGCTTAACAGATTTAGAAAGGCCTTTCTTTTTTGTTCCTTGTATTGACTAATAAATTATGAAAAAAATGTTAAATCTGTTTTTTGTGACATAATCCACTTCAGATACACTGTAAGTAAATGAAAATGCTGATGAGTAGCAAGAGTGTCCCTGAAAATGTAGAAAAGTAGTTTCTTTTTGCTCTCCTACTGCTTAAGGTGGGACAGCCATCAACGGCTAATTAACATAAAACTGAGCTTGTAAATTCAAGAGCTGAAAGCTACTTTTGAGCCCTTACTGTCGAGCACAAACACAAAAAAGGTGTTGATCTCACACATGCAAAGGGTCTATATCACATGAATGACACCCCCACACGGTTCTATTTCAGGTTTAACACAATCACATTAATTACTGCATCTCAACACATTTCCCTACACATTACTCAACACATTGCTCACCTCCTTCTTCTTTTTGGGCTTACTGCCACCCTCCTCATCATCATCCGAGCTTCTCTTCTTTGAGCCACTGGAATCTTTGGAGCGTCCCATGGAGCCTGAGCTTGATTTGCTGCCCCCGCTGCTGGGTGTTGAGCTTCCACCACCACTACCGCCGCTGCTATTCTTCTTGTAGGTCTTCATGAACTCTGAAATAAGCTCAGGGCAGTCCAGATTCTTCTCTGGTTCCCATGTGTTGTGCTTACTGAGGAAGATAACAGTGCAGCAAGTCAGCATGAGTACAAGTCCAAGCAAAACAGCAGCAATGGTCAGAAAATGAGAAAGTTATGATGAAAAATGTATCCCACATGCTCTTTTCCTACATTCTGCAAAATGCTCTTGAATGAATCAACTGTGCAGCTGTGATTTGTAACTCTATACACAGCAGTTGATGCATCTCAAGGCTTTGGCTGATAGTAAAATCACTGGTTAGCAGACTGGTAGTTTACTACTTACTCCGAGTATCCTTTCCATTTTAGGAAGAACTCAACCCTGCCCTTCACCACCCTCCTGTCCAGCACTTTCTCCACAACATATTCTTCTTCATCAGAGGATGAGGACTCCTCTTCACGAGACTTCTTGCCCATTGCAAAGTTAGATGTTCAACACTACGTAGGCCAATGGCACTTCCCTGTGCAAGAACAAACAAACAAACGTTACTGAATGTCCCAATTATCCTCCTTAGAGTGCAGGAGAATGAATATTTATACACACGAAAACTAATTATGTATGTATCAAAATCGTTAACCAGAAGGGAGATACAAGTTACTGCTCACTGTATTCAAGCCAACGCTACCTAGATGGCTATCATGTATCAACGAAAAGCATCGTTGCATTGTGGTTTATTGAAATCTGCAACAGGCACGACAAACCGAAAAAGCTACAACATGCCAGCCGACCATCTCCCTATAACTTTACGTGCCGTAAGAAATATTGAAAGGGTGAGGTAATGATATCAGAAAAGGGTTTAATGTGCATATGAAGGTATGATGTTATGCTCAGCCAGGCAGGTAGCCTGCGAGCTAACGCTCCATCGAGCTAGCTAACTTTGATATCAAACCACAAATCGATACTTGGTACTGCTCGAAGCGCGCTACAATACAAAACATTTTCTTACCTTATGGATGTTTAGACCGTCGGTTTTGACCCGTTAACCGCGGCGATAACCCCCGTCTTTTGTGCACCAGCGGTCTGCGAGGCCAACGGTGGAGCTACTTTAGCATTTAGCCTGAATCACAAAAAGGTGCTGTGCGTAAAAAGCGCGCGTTAAAGGCGCACAATAACTGAACCCGCCCCCCGGTCAGCTGATGACCTACATATCTGGCTGAAATATCAAGCTCCCACCATGATTTTAACAGTGATAATTTGGAACATGCACACTGCAACACATGTGCATTGGGTGTAGAAATATATTTATTAGATGTGTGTATGTTGTGTATTTTCTGCTGACCGGGGGTCTATCGGTGCCTCATTTCTATGGCTTCGCCACCGCCTCCAAATCGAAAATCATTTTATTGTGCTATTATTTCCTGTGCATTCCCTAAGTGCAGCCATGGTATTAACGTATATCAACATGTGTGTTTACTGAACCGATCACATCACGTACAAAACAAATTACATGAACATTTTTCTTCACACAAAACATCCCTAACCTATTTTTTTCTTAATCGTCGTCATGCACTGCTGCCGTCCGTTGATTGGTCGTTGGTCGTGATTGATTGAATATGAGCCTATCACGATTCACTTATCCCTAATGACACGCAGCAGCGGGAACCACAGACCAATCGCCATGTGGTGGGGGCGTATCCCTTGCTATTTATTGTACTGTTGAATAGCAGGCTAGGCTCGTCTGACGCAGATCGCCCGTCTCTCGCTCTTTTCGCAAGGAGTCTTCAAGGATAATACCTGCAAAATGTCGAAAGATGTGAGTATTCAATTCAGAAATCCCTTTGCGACCCCTTCTTGTGTTTTTTGATGTTTAAAGGCGTTAGCCATGAGGAGCCACTCGGTGCTCTGTGCAGACTGCTTTATCTCCGCAGCTGCAGTAGCTTTCCAGCTATATAAAAGCCGCCATTTTATAGCAGCTGGGCCTCGTGGCCTTTTGTTCGTGTAACCAGCTGAAAATCTCTAAATGCACTATAATAACTGCCAGTGGTTAATACGCACAAAAGGCACAAATATGATTACAACATTCCGAGTCATGGCGTACAATTGCTGCCTTTAATGACGGTACCTGGCATCATTTGTCCGGGGCTCTTAATGGCGGCGCTATCTCCGTCCTCCACCCTGCTCTGATCTTTGATATGTGGCGCAGGGCAGGATTAGGGATTAGCGCTGTGTAAACTGTGGAGCGGTTCATTGTGACCACAGATTGTGTTATGTTGTGTGTTTTCCTCACTGGCGAAGTTGTTACACAGATGTTACAATATTGCATTGTCTACTGTGTAGGTCCCACGTGAGCCGGAGCAGCTCCGCAAGCTGTTCATTGGCGGTTTGAGCTTCGAGACCACAGACGAAAGCCTGAGGGCTCATTTTGAGCAATGGGGGAGCCTCACAGACTGTGTGGTAAGTGGGTTTCATGGACGAATTACCCAACAGCATTACCATTACTATAGCTTCATACCTGACTGTGTCTGTGGTGGAGCTGAAAATAATTCTCATTTTTGTCCTCAGGTGATGAGGGACCCCAACAGCAAGCGGTCCAGGGGTTTTGGCTTTGTAACATATTCATCAGTGCAGGAGGTCGATGCTGCCATGTCCGCCCGCCCCCATAAGGTCGATGGAAGAGTCGTAGAGCCTAAACGAGCTGTCTCCAGGGAGGTATGTTAAACTGGAAACGCCTTATGGCTCAGTGCTTGGGGTAAGATGAGATTTGCATATAAAGAAGGGATTGAAGTAACAACAAATGTCTCTCGCAGGACTCAAACCGACCTGGTGCCCATGTAACGGTTAAAAAGATCTTTGTTGGTGGCATCAAGGAAGACACAGAGGAGGGACAGCTGAGGGACTACTTCCAGCAGTTTGGCAAGATTGAGGTCATTGATATCATGACTGACCGTAATACTGGAAAGAAAAGGGGCTTTGCCTTTGTCACCTTTGATGACCATGATTCAGTTGACAGGATTGTCAGTAAGTATACAAACTGTTGCTGTGATTTTCAATGGATTCATGATCTTGGCTGTTAAGATAACCATGTTCCTCACATTACAGTCCAGAAATACCACACAATCAACTCTCACAACTGTGAAGTGAGGAAGGCCCTCACAAAACAGGAAATGCAAACTGCTGGAATGGGAATGAGAGGTAGGCATTGTTCGTTTTGATTAATTAAGACTAAGACTCATTACTCACAGTTGATGTTGACACAGTTCAAAAGCTTAACGTTCCTTTTTTTTGTTTGAAGGTCGTAACAGCGGCGGTGGAAGGCCTTATGATTACGACAGAGGCTTTAACCAGGGTATGATATCTTGGATCATGCTGTAGTTGTACTATCATGGATGTTGTATGGCTGAAGCCTCATGAATGTGTTTTGGTTCAGGTGGCAGAGGCAGGTATGGAGACGGCCCATACAATTGCAATGGAGGTGATGGTGGTAAGTTATCTCTCTGTTAGAACATTTTTATTTTTTTTTTCCCCAAAAAAACTTACAACACACTCAAATTTATTTTGTAGGCTATGGAGGCGGCCCCGGTGGTCCCGGAGGATACAATGGTGGCAGCCGCAATTATAACCAGGGCGGTTACAACCAGGGTGGAAGTGGAGGCTATGGAGGAAACGGATATGACAATAATGGTTATGGTAAGTGTTGGTTTTTTTTTTTTTGGTTTTTTTTTTAAACTTAATTGTCTGTCCTTCATGTGAGTTTGACATTAATCAATCATCTACTTGCAGGCAGCTGTGGGGGAGGCAGCGGCAATAACTACATGGGCCACTACGACGCCCAGGCTTCAAACTTTGGCCCAATGAAGAACAACTTTGGTGGCGGTGGTGGAAGGAACTTTGGTACGTGTTGTACGATGGGCTTGGCAGATGCAGGTGTGTGCTGGGCTTTTGAATAATGTTTATTTCCTGTGTGTGCCTCCAGGTGGCTATGGAGGTGGCTCAAGCAACGGCAGTGGCTTTGGCCGTCCAGGACGATTTTGAGATGTGAAGCGGTAAGAGTTCTAAGACATGCCTGAAATGTTACATTTTGTATTGTTAAAACAAGACGTTTGCAGGGAATCTTTAAGTGCAGATAACCTTTAAACAAATTCACTCTGGATGTCAGGTCATACAAAGCCAGTGCACAGTTAACAATGTTGTTCCATATTGTTCAACAGGACTGAGTACTTAGGAGAGGAGAGCAAGGAGAGGAGAGCAAGCGAAGTGACAGGGCAGCTGCAGGTTTACCTCCTAAATCTGCTCAGCCAAACAGTTGTGGCAGGTTACAGCTGCTGCAAGAAGAGATGTACAGTAGATAAATCATGGAGGGCCTTCATTTAAACGTTTCTTGGTGTTTTTTTGTTTTGTTTTGTTTTTTTTTCTTCATCGAAAATGTCTTTCTGGAAAGCAAGCATTCCAATGAGGTTTTATGTAGATCTTTAAGTCTGGTTTTTATTTGTAACTGCATCAAATCAAGCTGAAATAAACCATCTTTCAGTTGTTTTTTTAAAAGTCTTGTTAGCCTCTTTTAGTGGTTTGGGAAAGGGAGGGTTCACAGCTAGATGCTGCACAAAGTGGGGGTGAGGGTCATACTTTACAACATCTGAGGAGTCCCCACATCTGTCTACACACTCCATGACTCATAAGTCTCAATACATGCATACACAATACTGAGAAGTGGTGCATCATAAAGAGCCCATCACTTGGTACAGACTCTACCCTGATTGCTGCAAAGATCATCTGGAGGATGCTAGCTTACATGCAAAGTCTTTGAGGCTAGCCATGGAAGCAAGCTGAGGGAGAGAAGTAGCAAAACCATCGCCAGGATCATTGAAGCAGGGGAGAGTGAGAACAGAAGCCTGAGGCTAGCAGGCAGCAGCTACCAAAAGGCTTAAGTGCTGTCTGTAGGTAAGACCAGACTTCTCAACTACTGATAGTATAATCTTGCTTTTGTCATGTAGCTGGTAGTGAGTTGTGTAGCCCAGTAATGATGTAACAGTAACAGTCTTTTTACAAGCACAAATGTTGACTGGTTAAAAAGTGGCCTCTGTAATTGTGCATAGAGGTCCAACATATTGCATGCTGTCAGTATAATTCAACACTTTCTTTTTTGAGACTGCATTTTGCTTAGCTTGTGTTTCTGTTTTCTAGATGACTACAGATCTCCAAACCTGGCTTCATTTCTGTGACAATGGCTCAGTCAGGTACAAATCATCACAACTTCTCAATCACATTTTCACTTTTTATTTTATTGAAACTAATATTTTTTTTTCTTCATAGGTGAGCTGAACAATCATGCTGGTGCCCAAGACTTTTAAAACTGAAGACTGCTATGCAGTGTCTTTTTTTTTATTTTTTTTTACTTTTTTTAATAAAGTATATTTTAATAAAACAATCTGATGTGGGTCCAGTCAATTGAAAGCACATGAAAACAGTCCATTGATACATGTATGGCTAGATTAACACGAGTTAAGTCATAACCACATGAACTAAATATGTAATTTTCAGCCAGTTCTTTGAGTTGGCACAATTATTGGTAGTACACTTTCAGGAGCATAAATAATGACACTTGCAATTCTTCAGCATTGCTCTCTCTTTTGCATTGCTGTGTGAGGTACCAAATAAATTTTACCATCAGGTGTCTGTTGCAGAGAATATTCATCTAGTGAGTATGGCTGTCCATCTTCATCGCGTAAGTGAGAGAATACTTCTGCATAGAGGTCTGTGAGGCGACATTTAATAAAAGCCAAGCTGCGCTGAAACTCGAGCCTCTCCTGTGCCAGGTGCTCTCTCTGGGCCTGCAGCTGGTTCAGTTCAGTTTCAAGGTGAATTATGCTCTCGAGCTTCCTCTTCCTGCAGTTCTGCGCTGCCACCTTGTTCTTCCCCCTCCGCCTAATGTCTCTGACCAGTGCTAGCTGACTATCTGTCAGGGTGTACTGTGTCAGGAGCTCATTGAAGTCGTCCACAGGTAGATTGATAATCTTGTCCATGGGAAAGGGGATCTTCAAAGCAACGGCTCGGCGCTCGTCTCTGCTCAGAGGAGCTGGAGCAGAGATGCTTCCTTGTGGTTTTGAGTACATGTTATGCTGCGAGCTCCCTCTGCTGGACATTGCTGAATCATTGTATAGGTCACCCAGAGGTGCAGCAGCTGGACCCTGATGTTTCAGTGAGCGAGGAGTCAGAGCACTGGGTTGCTGTGAGTGGGACAAGCTGGGTTGGGGTATGAAATATGAAGGGTGTGCACCTGAGTGTAAATATGAGTGAGCTTGACTCTGGTAGTCCATTGAGTAAGGGATGTGTGCCCTCCTAGCGTGCTCAGCCATGCTGTCCGGTTCACCGTCACTGTATGCCATGCCCATGTCGACAGCGTGGTAACCCGGTGCACCACCCACAGGATTATCTGGGGAGGCCAAAGGTGGACTAGAACCCAGAGACAGGCCGGAGTCTGACTCAAGGTCGTCAGCTGAGCGAACATGTGCACTTTGTCCATGTGTAGTCCACAGCATGTGCCGATTTAAACCCTGAGAGAGGCAGGCGTTGGCTCTCCTGTGCCCTTGACTGGTACCTGACATCTGCTCTCTGAGGGCCATGAGAGGAGGCTGAGTGTGGGAGGAGACTGGGAGCATCCTCTGACTAAGCTGAGATTCAGAGTTCCCGTACATTGTCTCTGTGTTGCTGCCCAGACGATGACAGGCAGGCACCTCTTCAGTATAGCATCTCTCATAAGTGTCAGCAGAGTTCAGCTCACAGGCAGCAGCAGGAGGAGGCGGTGGCGGCGGCGGCGGCTCAGGATGCGACGGAGCCATCCCGTACTCTCCCACAGGGGCCATGGGCTCCATGGTTTGGTACTGTGCAGATTCATAGGAGCCTTCACCAGGAACTTCAAACTCCTGCAACAGAAACACACAGTAATGACTGACAGGTTCTGAGGTGATTAGTGAGACCCTATTTCTACTTTTCCCAATTCATCTGGTTTGCTTAAGACCACCACCACCCCCCCTTCACTTCAGCCTGCCACCCATACCCTATGAAGGGCTCTCAAAGATGCGATCAGGTTTCACTTGGAAACAGATGGCTATTGTGCAGTGCAGGGGGGCCACCAGCAACATACAGCATGCCCCCCTCTCACAATCCCTCCATCCTGCCATCACTCAAACAGACCATTGTTGTCCATCTCACCTGTGTGTATGTGTGTGTGGGTTTTCAATGTACAGAGTCACGTGACATTTGTAAAATGTGTTTTATTTTGGTTTATGACACTAACATTATTCTGTCAGTTAAGCCAATTCAAAAGAGTTCTATCTATCTATCTATCTATCTATCTATCTATCTATCTATCTATCTATCTATCTATCTATCTATCTATCCACTTTAAATATTTACCTGTATATTAAGTCATAGAATACATTAATCTGAAAGTTTGAGCATGTACATTTTGCTGATTATTGTGGTAAAAAAAAAAGTAAAAACAACTTCTGTAGCAGACAGACATTGGACAAAATGAGACTTTCTTTAAATATTAACACAATATTTAAAAAAAATACAGACTATTGCTTTGTATGTATTAAACTTAAAAAGAAGAGATATTAATGGGATTTTTTTGTTTACACTTCAGCATCTTTTCACTTTAATTTTCTCGACTGACTGAGTGAGATTTGCTGATCTTAAATTAAATCTATTCATCCCTCTGTCCGTGCAGTGTTTCCTCTGGCACACGACCCTGAGGTAGAATATTTTCACCGCAGTGCTGGCAGCGTGGCACGGTCGTCTTTTCATGACATGCTGCTCTTTCTATTAACAAAACTCTGGTGAATGTGGCCAAAACGCACAATTTCAACTTTATCTGTCCACAGCAGTTGTTTCCACAGTGACCCCTGCTTTCTGTAAATGTTGCTTTGCATATTTCAGACACGGACTTTTGTGATGAGGTTGCAGGTAATGTTTCTGCATCAACACTGGTGCACCACCGCTCCTCTGTGCAAGCTAAACCTGCAGCTTCTTTACAGTCACATGAGTTTTTTTTTTCACCCTGCCTTTCCACTCTGCAAACATACAGTTTTATCTGAAAGCTTTCTTGGTCTTCTTTATGTTGACTTGACTTCTATTCACTTCAAAATCAAATAAATAGGCTTGGTCAAAGTGGAGGATTGAACACAGCTGTGACTTCACAACAGCATGAGGATGATGATTACTTTTTTATAATGTGTTCTCATGCTTCTTTAAAAAAAAAAAAATTAAAACCTTTACCTCCATTACTGTCATTCATTTGCAGTAAAATGACTTTTTATTTAGTGTGTATTCAGTTACCTGCAGCTCGGTGAAGGCCATCAACTCCTGCCAAGCCACATCCATCTCTGTGTCCTGAGGAGCTCCATGAGGCCTGACTCCAGGGAAGTTAGTTGGCATGGATACTGCCCCACACAGCCTGCCTGGAGGAGCTGCTACCTTGTATTGGAAAAGCAAATCATTTTTGATAATTCAAACAAACAAAAATAACATTCATGAGTCTATTTTAGGTTTGATTGTGTTTGCGGTTTCTGTTCGAACACCTCACAGACAGACCTACCTCACAGGTTCTCCTCAGAGGGAGAACATAGTTGGCTGTCGAACACATTCAGGACAGGGTTTGGCTGCAAAAAATCAACCTGATGGAGAGACAGAACAACATGTGTCATCCACCAGCCTCTAAACTATAACAAAAAAAAAAAGACTTTGTCACTCCTGTGTCGGTGAACCGTTACGTCACAGCATGCTGGTGCTGAATAAATGACTGTTTGGTTGCTGTGAAGGTTCTTATGGAACATGTTAAATGGTTTAGTTCAGTTGAGTTGACTCCTCCCATCAGCTGTCCCGGGGTGCAGCCATGCCAGCCCCTGATAACACAATCTGAGGGAAAACAGCGTGCTCTACAAGACATACTGGGGCCTGATGGCTAACATGTCTGCAGCCAAATGTCAGGTTTTTTTTAAGTAAGCCAGACAGTATTGTAGTTTTATCATGTACTATTTATGTTGTGGTATTTTCAGTAAAATATTCCTGCCACCTCAATTTAAAACACGTCCACAGATCCACTTGTCACAAACATATGTGCGTGCATACTGTACTTTTTCAGCTATAGATAATTAGTGAGTGCATCCAAACACACACCGGCACATGCAGATACACATTCACAGTCTGTATTTTTTGTTTATTTTTTCGTATTATGTTTTTAGTTAGTTGCAATGATTAACGTGTTTAGTTATTTAAAACCCCAGGCACAGGGCTGTAGCTTCAGTCAGACATCCTAACATACATCTGTCACACTGCTTCTCATTATGTAACCGTCTGTATCGGTACAGTTTCTGTTATAGAAGTGAACATAATACAATTACTCCTAAACATTTGAACTGTTACATTTTGTGAGCAAGACTTATCAAAATTATCCTATTTCAGCCTTTCATTGGAAATGTGACTTTTACAACTTCAGCAAATTTGTTTTTTAAAAGAAGTCATCAATCGGCAATTTCAGGCTCCTCCACTGAAAATGATGCAAAAACGACTTTGTGCTTGTGACAGCCTACAGCCAGTGTCACTGAGTAGTTGATGTTGCCTTTGAACTTAGAGTTATTCATTTTAAAAGTAGGTGGCTGTTTGGAGTAACAAGTAACAAACTGTACCACAAATTACAGTTTATCTCTGTAGGTGCAGCCTTTGAAGAGGCTGTCATTTTATGAATCAGTTACACAGTTTATATCCAGAAACCTGCAAAATGTAAGACTTTTGTTGTTTTTGTTTTTATTTTTTTCAATCTTAATTACACATCTAATTTTATTTTACTAATCTTTACAAAGTAATTTTATGCTTGAATATGTGATAGTGGTTATTATTTCAGTGAAACCTGTCTGTAAAGCTATTTCCTATCGTGTTAATAATTTAGTGTTAGTAAAATTGTGTCCTGAAACATGGGATTGTTACTATTATATTCTGTTATAACAGATGTTATGTCAGTGGTGAGTTTCTTCGGGCTGTTTCATTCACTGTCAGGAATATCAAAATTCTTCACGATGAGCTAGATTATTCGCGCAATGTTAAAATTCAAATAAATATAACTGCATTTTGTGGAAATGTATTTTGTTAAAACATAAAGAAAATGTGTTAGTGCTTTAAATTTGTATGTTTTACAACTGTGGTATAAGTTTTATCAGCAGTGTAATCACATTGTTCAACAGTTATCAAATTACATGCTGATGTGTAACATGTTTATATAAAGTGCCAAATTTACTTAAATATAATCTAGTAAAGATTTCAGTTGTCAAATTGCAACCTGTCATTGTAGCTTTGAAATACAACAGGTAAATCAGTCAAAGGAAAATATGAATGAACATACCTGAGCAACATTCTCTGCGTCTTCAAGAGGTGATGAGTTAAAAAAAAAGAAACAACTTCAAATGTAAAGCACAATCCTGGAGGTGAGATCAAGAAAAAAACTGAGTGCTGCTGTTGTGCTGTTACTTACTTTTAACAGATCACAAGAAGTAAAAACACATGAGGCCTCTTGCTCTATCTCTTATTCAACTGTGTGTGTGTCTCTCTCTGTGCAGCCACACATACAGCCACCGGCATAAATGGGATGGCTCTGTGCAGACAAACGCAATCTTCCTGTAAAGCACCCACACCACAATTTTTTGCACTCATGTATCCTTAATAGCACACTTGCACCCCAACCTCCAAATTTCCCTTTTGCCCACATGACAAACCACAAACCAACAGTCTGGCATACACCACGGCAATCATTCTGTCAGTCCACAGTGAGGTAGGTAGATGTTTACAAATCCAAAAAAGAAAAAAAAGGAAAAACTGTAAGCAATGGTGGCTCTAATTGTGTAATGACAATACATGTAAAAGGATCAGATTAAACTACTAAAAGTGAGCCATATGGCTGTCTGTGTCCAGGCCAAACCGTACAAGAACAATGTCCTTTCAAATCCTCCCAAACGAAAGGAATGAGGAGTGTGATGTGGAGCACCTGGAGTCAGAGCCGGCGGTGCAGTGAGGGCCTTGTTCGAGCAGGGGTGGGTTGGAGGCAGGATTGAGACTTAGTTTAGCAGAGCTGGAATGTACACCCTGCGACAGGTAAGAAAGACTACATTGTTCCTCTATCTGGCAGAGCAACCGCCAAGGGAGAGAGAGGAGCAGGGGGAGAATGGAGGGGAGCGTGTCTTACATAGCAAGTGACCATTAAAATCCGTAACAAAAAATCCCCTCATTGCCCTGATCTGCAGTGAACTCACAAAGGATACGTGTTATGTAGAACCGGCCTATTGTGCAACGGCTTTCACACAATTACTGATAATATAGATGCTGCACATTTGTTTTTATGGAACAATGCATATTTATTGTCTTGTATGGTGATAGACGGCAGTGACAGTGTGTCTCACAGTGACAGTGATGAGTTTGGAACTAATCTGGGTCACATCAAATATTCAACACCTCTGTAACAGACTCTCCTGCCGTATACATTGTGGAGTGGAAAGATTTCATTTATCAAAAAAGCATTTATGGATGAAAATAAATAACTTGGGGGACATACAGAAATATGCATCTGTTCATTCAGTGTTTGTGGGTGTGACTTGTAAAAAAAAAAAAAAAAAAAATGCAGTTATTTGCACGTAAAACCTCAGCACTGTAAAACATTCAAACAGGCAAACGAATACACTGAGTTTCTCTGAAACGCAACGCCAAAAACAAGTGGCACAATCGCTTCTATCTAACACACATAGACCCACACACACATAGTATATATCATGATTACTACATGTACATGCTGAGGTCTAAAACTTTATCCTTGTTTATCTTGTTTTGGTAACATTTAAGCAATCATGATATTTGTAAACCAATAATACAGGACAAAAACACAATAAATAAGAATTACATCCCACTTGAAAGAGTTGAAGTTTACTTTCAGGTAGTTTTGAACCCTGTAAATCACAAACATTTGCATTTAGACAAAAACACAAATTATGTGAGAATAACAGTTAAGTGTAAAGTTATTGGTGTAAGTGTTGGAGCTTGATTTTATTGTGAAATAAATATAGATTTTAGAGCTACAGTAAATACCGTCAGCAAAGCACTGTACATTCAAAAGTCATGAGAACGTGGAAGGTTTTGTCTGGCCCATTACAATATCACATCCCACTAAGATATAAATCACAATGTTTTCTCTGTCTTTGTTCTAAGATGGAAAAAGTAGGTGGCTGACAGAGTCAAGAAAGGTGAATGTCTACCAGGAATCAAAGAAGGGACTTCCCAACCCAAGTTCCTAGCACCCAGCCCCTGACTCAACCACCGCCACAGCATGCCAAAGAGCACCCTGTTATTACTGTGACCACAGTGGTTTTGAATCTGGACACAGTTCCCAGGTCAACGCCCACATTCCCTGTTTGTGTTTGTTTGCTTCAATTAGTCTTTGACATCTCTCCTCTCCAGTCTGCCTGAACCTCTCAGAGCTGTCAGAGTCCACTTATTGTGCTCCTCGGTGCTACAAACAACTCTACTTCAAGATCAGACCGGACGTGTTGGCTGGAAACTGCCCACAGTTGACTCACTTAGGCTTAAATGATCCTAAATACCATTAATATTTATACAAAGCTGGGGTAAATTGAATTTGATATGCATTTGGTTAAACATGCTTGTTTAATTCTTCTCCACCTCCTCTATGTGTGATGGCCTTTTCATCTAATTTTATTTCTTCATTAAATATGGAGGGATTGCGGCATCTTTGGTTGTGTTTCAGCATCCAGAAAGCTGTATCAGACATGAGTGGAAAAACCGCCTCACTATAGCAAACAAAATGAGTGTGTGCATTGGGTTGTGGTATCAAAGAGGGACTGTTTTTGGAGTCAGCTTCTGGGAAAGAGAAAAATAGAGAGAACAGATGAATCTTTTTTTTTTATAATTAATTATTAACTAGCTGCTATTTAGATGTAAAATGTCAAAATAAGGATATTTTACTTGTGTTTCAACTGGTATCAGTCTAAATATGATTATAACAACACTGAAAGGTGACATAAAAGTGATGATACATGCAGCCGTCTTTGGGAACACCGCTGAATGGATTTGAGAATAGGATTCATCTACTGTACATAGATCCACTGTTGGGCTCATATCCAGTTTCACAAACAGATTAATTCTACTGTAAAGTAGATTTATCAAAGACGCACATTTAAATCTGTAAATTTTAATGATGGAATTCAGAGAAGGGAATTTTTTTTACAGTTTCAGTCATGATGGTCACACATTCTCATAACCTCAAAAAGAGAAAATGAGGAACCTGAATATGCAGCATCATTCTTCTGAGTGTCTCAATAAGAGCAGCACTTATCTCAAGATGGTCAGATGCAGATAATGTTTTGCAACAACAGGATTGCATTGCTTGATAATTTTCTGTTTAACTTTTCAACTTTTTTTAATGAGTGTGTATAGATATGTACCGTATGACATTTATGCTGAAATCCTTTTACTTTATAACTATTTGTGTGCCACTGTGTGTAAATAATTATAATCTGGTGATTTGGCCAATATGCTCATAATAATGAAAGTCAAGTCTGGTTGGTAATACAGAAACAGAGAGGAAAGGAAAGGAAAGGAAAGGAGGATGTTGGTTGGCGGAAGCTCTGCTTAATGCTGATAAAAGGAGCACTTGGTTCTGAGGAAGGGAACTGCTAACTGCTGTGGTTACTGGCATAAGCTGGGGTGAGAGGAGCAGCCCAAACTATAACAATACTGCACTTCTACTTATTGCTTTACAGTGAGTTTCTACTTTTATTCATTGTAAGCAATACCTAATTGATTCACATCTGTTGAAATTGAACAGGAGATCTATGAGAGACATTATTAGCATCACAACATGCTTTGAAGATTTTCTGAAGAGGTCAATTTTTGCTTCAGTCACCCTGAAAGGTCCTTTAACTTTCACCTTTATCTGGGAATTAATCTGGTACAACCTTTTGCACAACATTACTATGCTCTATCCAGCAGGGTCACAGTCATTTTACATTTTTTGTACGTTCATCCATCATACGTGATGATTCATCACTCAACTTTCATTAATCATCATCTCTGCCAGTCATCATCATCATAGCGGTGCTTCTTAAAGTCATATAAACGTAAGAATATGTTTGACTTCCACGATGAGATGGCATGACAACTACATCAGAGGATCCTTTAACCTTTAAGGAGTTCAAAACAGCATACAGTTTCCTCTCTAAGCCAAGGTAATTTTGAAATCTTAGTGGCTGAATTGTGTAAACATAGAGCAGTATTGCAACATTTCATGGTTTCCCGCAGTCCCTTTACGAATACACGTCAAAATAGTTTGTATCTCTTAAACCATACACGTTGTGCAGTTAAATAATTGCCGTACACCAGCCGCTTTCCAGTATTATTTGAAACTGAAGCCCAAAAATATCCTACAGTAAGGCCAGACAATGATGTAATTTATGGAGTGAGATAGAGGGAAATCCCCATCAGCCTGGGTTTCCAAATGTTTCCCAGAAGTGGGAACTAGGATAATTGGGGTTGGTTAAATGTAGGAGGATCCTGAAAAAAGATGCTGATGAGTACGAGCAAGCTAAAATGGCTTGTAAAAGGAGAGATTTCTGGTTAACATGCTGGCATACAAAAAACAAAACAAGAAAAAAAAAAAACAGCAACCACATTATGGCACTGAAAACATAAATCAGGTTTAACTAGCCTACCTTTTTGATTGTAGAAACTTCAAATAAATCTCCCGGTAGGTCTATAGACATCCATATATACAGGTAAATATACATGTTTTTGAAAGGGTCCCAGTCAATATTGTAAAAGGGGATGTACATGTTGGAATTATTTAGTTTTATGATAAAAGAAATGGGGTGAGTTATTGTGACACAGTAACAAGAGACAGGCTAAAATGTAAGACATTTCTACTATAATAGTGTTTGTGGAGAAAGTGTTTCACTGTACCTGATGGCCATTAGGATCATTACAAAATTACAAGTTTTCTCATTGAAGCAACAAATATGCTACTAATGCTGGTGAATTTGAATGTACTTTGAAATAAACCATTTCACATAAATTAAACATACTGTACTGTCCTTGTTTCACGCCCTGCAGTGAACTGATCTTTACCCCCTACGCAAGACGTAACCAGCCGGGACAGCCAATAGGAAATAGCCTCATTTACTGTACGTATGACGTAGGCTGCTGCTGCTGTTTTAGCCTGGTAGCTAGCTTGCTAACAAGAGAGAAGATGGATTCTCCAATACTGGTAATGTTGGCGTTTGCTTTTGTACGGCACATTATAATGTAACGGAATGTAATCGTTTATAACGACTTCACATAGTTGCTTCTTTTGACTTATTTCTTGAAGTGTGTTAATTTAGGTAACTCTAGAGTTAACTTTACATGAAGCTAACTACCGCAACCGAGTTGGCTAACCAGCTATGAGCTAGCTTCCATGGAGTTAGCCTCGTTCCTGCGTTTGTTGATGATGTGGAAGTGTCATGTCTTCCCTGGGACTTAGCAATTATCTTTATATACTTTTTAAATCTGCTGTGTGTTTTTTTAAATGGTGGCTTTGTGTTGGTATAGTTTAGTCCATAGTAGCGCTTTCGCCGCCGCTCTGTTCATGTTTAGTGTGTGACATATGTGCAATAACTTCATGCGTTACATTCATGATAAATGACTTTGTGTATTAAAGCCAGTGTTTATTGTTTGCTTCTTTCACAGGAACCATCCTTATACACCGTCAAAGCGGTCCTAATTCTGGACAATGATGGAGATAGGCTGTATGCCAAGGTAATTTTATTCTTAGCTACAGTACAATTACACTCACTGATTAAACATTTCCTTAACATTTCCCATCTGATCCTCATGGTCCAAGATTATATCTACTAACGAAAAAATGATATGTGGTTTGATCTTTTTCTTAATGACAATAAATCCATGAGTAGACTAAAATCAATAATGAGTTTTTCTTGATATATTTATTGTCTGTGATGCTAAAGCCTGATACATCAAAGCACTGGCTGACACGTTGCTTTATCATTGTGTGGGCTCTTTAGTTTTATTTTGAGTTATTCAGACCAGGTAAAGTGTGATGTGAGGCGTAACATATCAAAATATAACTTCTTTAACTTAAATTTATCTACAGTATTATGATGACACATATCCGACGGTGAAGGAGCAGAAGGCGTTCGAGAAGAACATATTCAACAAAACACACAGAACAGACAGTAAGTAATGTCTACCTTATTAAAGTCTGTCTCTTTGTCTCAGTACATGTCTAATAGGTTGTTTTTGTTTCCCATTAGGTGAGATAGCGTTACTTGAGGGCCTCACTGTTGTCTACAAGAGCAATATCGACCTCTTCTTTTATGTGATCGGAAGTTCACATGAAAATGAGGTAAGCTTGATGTTATGGTATGAACTGGTATTTAGGAAAAATTAAACTCCAGTATTTAGTGATGAGTGCAAACATAAACATTAATCGGCCAGTAATCTCATTCTATCTGTTAGAATCTGGGAAATGGTTTGAATCATAGATCAAATAACAATATTTGACACTGGTGTTTTTCAAAGTAAAATAATAGTTCAGTGTTCACAGTCTTAATTTTACACCAGTCAATCTGTAAGTCACCTTTTGTGCTAATGTGC
>OOFC01030090.1:85880-97395 GCA_900323345.1 Pseudochromis fuscus | reverse complement strand
GGGAGGGGGAGGGATGAAGGTTAAAGAGGACGAGGTTAGCAGAAGTAGACAGCAGTAAATGTAATTAGATGAGATCCCAGCGAGGGCACTGCGGGGAAGAGAGAGGGTTAAAACGGATCCCACCCAAGGTGCTTGTCCAGACCCTCACTTTTCATCTAGATAGCCCCGCAGCACCATCAGCGGCTCACTGACTTGCTTTCATCCACTAATTACAGTTGCACCATCATAAAAACCAGCGAGGTAATTTATATTAATTATACAGGAATGAGTATAACAGTTTGAAACGCCATGGCTTGACATGCTGTACATAACATGCAGTAAAATTGTCAGAGACATGTGGGCTAGAGCCTTGTAATTGATCGATGCATACAGTGAAAGAGTGGCTCTCTTTCTTTTGTGTGTGTGTGCGCGCGCGTGTGTGTGTGTTAGTGGACTTTGTGAATTAGAGTCAATAAATTATCATCATCTGTAAGCTTACAGAGTCTTTATGTCATAGTCAATGGGCTCGAGCGCCCATCCAATGGCTTGTCCTGCTAAACAGAAACAACACAGGGGGGAAAACAATGACAGCATGTTGGACCCAGTACAGTAAACGTATTAAAGGAAGTGCCATTATATTGTCTGAGCGGGGCAAAGGGCGAGACCCACATGATGTTTAATGACCCACTGTATTAAAATTAACAAGGCTATTTTACCTCTACTGCTCTCACATTTCCACCCAGTATATGACACTAAGATTACTTAAAGTAATGATGTTAATATAATATTTGGGAAACATAATTTGAAAGGGAAATTTTTTTACTTCTTTGCGGTTTATTTTGGATTAGATTTCAGTTTTCTAAATAAACCAAACTACCATTAAACCTAGTGAATCACTGTAAGCATAGCATTTTGAAATAGGTCATTAAAGGCTGCTCAAAGTGCGCGTGGTTGTGTGTCTGTGTGTGCATGCAGAGACGAGGACGTGTGAGCCCAGGCCTGCTCCCCCCTTTTTTTTTTTTTTGCCTGAGCAGCGTTGTGGCAGCCTGACGTGGTTTATGGCCCCAGTTGCCCTCTCTGGGTCTGTTTATGGATTCCCATAGAATAGAGAATCATGGCCACTCCAAGGAAAGCCAGCCAAAAACAACACCTCCACCATTGCACTCTTGCCTGCCTTTGCCATAACTCAACCTACTATTTATGTTTCTGTGGAAAAAAAAAAAAGTTTTCATAGTAATGACATAAGATGACTGTAAATTCTGATGCTAATGTTTAATTTTTTTGTTGACGTAATATAAAAATGTCACCACAAATGTGTTTGCTTTATTGGATGTCGTTACTGGTTGGTGAAAAAAATTGTGGGATTTGTTAAGGGAAAGCTTTTTTCTTTGGGACGGAATAGCACTGCCATTGCAAGAGCAGTTATTTTATGATACCTGTAAGATTTATTGCATGAAAATGTTCAACTTTGATAGGATAATGAAAGTGCTCCACCAAGGGCATTGTTAATCGAGGAAATATTCTACCTGATGGGTTTTCCCTCTGCTGTTTCCCCCACAGTTCTCCTGTGCCAGGGTGGTGCATTATACTCTCTTACTGAAAGCATGCTTCAGGAGAAGGATGGTGGGAGATCTCCAGCTGTGGTTACGTGCAGCAGGGTCATATTGTGTCTCTTTGTGGCCGGATAGCAAAACAAAAATCCTCCAGCAACTCCATCATCCTCTGAAGGTGCACAACTGGGGCACATCTGGTTAGTGGATGGGCTCAGCTGGACCCTGCATGGCCTGCCCTCACAGGCACGGGTGCTGATGGTTGCTGTGTCATGACAGCCAGAGGTTACTGGGTTACTGCTGTTATCAAACAGTCAACACTAAGTTTTGGTGTGGCAGTGATGCAAAAGAGCAGTAAAGAAAAGCCATCAGTCATTTTCACTGTAGACAGTCGACATCAGACACAGCCGTGCTGGCCGTAAACCTTTACGAGTGTTTCTGCTGGTGTTGTTCAGCTCCCACTGCATCCATCAGAGTTACGTGCAGTCTGTTTCTCCTGCTCTTGCTTTTCATGTTTAGTCTTGTTTTGCTTGAAAAAGAAATTCTCTGCATGCCCTCTGAGTTTCTTTTCTTTTTTTTTTTACTACAGTGTGTTTGTGTGTGTGTATTTTTACAGCAGAGGCTGAAGAATGTAAAAGAAAAGCATTTTCTGTGGCATACCTCTAAACCCTCAGTTTGTTCCCTCCTCCCTCTGTCATCTACTCTTTCTCACTTTCTCCCCTCCCTCCCCGTGGATTCCCCAACCACACCACAACACCGTTAACAGACCGGCCCTGACAGATTTACTGCCATCGTCTTTCCATTGGCCGCCAGCGTGACAGCTGAGATTTAACGCTGACTTCTCATTGGCCGAGACCCGACAGGTTAATTTATGGGTGCACTGTGATTTGATGCCTCCTGCCTTTGAAGTGAGTTACAGCTCTGTCGCTTATAGGACACAGAAACGGTGTCAGGTTGCAATCGTAAAATCTTATCCCTGAAGGGAGGTGGCACTGGAGTATAATAGTCCTTACATCATGAGAGCAGAAGAGACCTTCTTGTGCGTGCAGAAGAAGAACAGAGAAATGTGTTCTAGGGGTAAAAAAAATGCAAGGTGTCCATACAAGAAATGCTTTGAACAGTTCACAAAATATCCAATGAGAGCAATCCAATTATGCTGCAAAGAGAGAGGACAAATGGAAAAACTGCCACATTCAATCTGACTGAACATTCACCATCTGTCATATGAGGGTGTGTGCATTTGCTCAACTGGTTCGTTTCCATATCTCTTAGGATCTGCAGGTTTTTGGTTGACTCTGGGGTCAAAAGATCCTAAAAGACAGAGTAAATCACGATATCTCAGAGCTGATCAGCAGCAGCAAACTGCCAAAGTCACTTTGGTCTCTTACTACTATATCTGCTCGCTGCAGCCCCAGCGTTCGTGCAACGCCATCATCTATCTGCGGCCTATCTCTTCATCAGCCTGACAGTCTATCCTGACAAGATCAAGAAGAGGGGGAATGTGGCCCTGTAACAGCCTTGACCCATGGAAATCTCTAAGGGTAAATAGCATGGCTGCCCCTGCCCTGTCTATCAACCTCTAGTGAATTCATGCACCGTTTCCCTTGGATATCAAATCCCTCTCTTTATTCTCTCACTTCACACTTGAGGTTGTCTGCTCAAGTGGAAAATTGTTGGAAAATAAAGAGACTGAGGAAAGCCCTGGACTTGCCTTGTCAAGTGGGATTGTATAATTTCATAAAAGACCTTCTCCTGAACTTGATAACTTGGGGTTATGCAGCATGCCCCCTGACAATGTGCCATGTAAGAGAAAGAAAACAGGTTCTACATCTTAAAGAGACGTGATCCCTCTGTACTCACACAGGTGATGGATAGTTTGGCGGTGTGTTAGAAGTGGTTGAGACAAATGTATCTGTAAAGAGTAAACTGTCAAAACGAGGCGGTTTTCTGTAGACCCATGCTGGTAACTGTAACCAGCAAATTTACATATGGGAATGGATTCTTTTACCTAAAACTCACTTATACTTTTAGCTAATACCTTCAGCTGTTAGTCACATTATAGTAAACAGTTTCAACTGTTGGAAATACTTTTATAAAGGTAACACTTTTAACTGTTAGCCATACTTTTAGCTAACGCTTTCAGCTGTTAGTCAAATTTTAGTGAACAGTTTCAACTGTTGGAAATACTTTTTAAAGTTAACACTTTTAACTGTTAGCCATACTTTAAGCTAATAGTTTCAAATGTCAAGCATATGTTTACCTAACAATTTTGACTGTTAGCTTAATCTGCAGTTCTAAAGGTCATGGAAAACATTTAGCTGAAAGTTGATATTCTCATAAATCTAGACCAGAGAAGAACAGAGTGTTTTGTTTCCATCTCTCCTAATGTGTGTTAACATCAAATATCTGTTGATACTTTTCACTCAAAGCCAGAAATATGTCAAGGCATCATTACAGCAAATGTCTGCCAACTTTATTGGAATAACAACATGCATATCTTAACCAAACTTTATGACAATTCATCAAATACATGTTGAGGTTTTTAAAAAGGATTTCACAGAACAAATGAAAATGCATAAATACTAGATGTACTTGAGAAAAAGTCATGGGTCATGACATATTTTGTCCAAATTGGTTGAGTGACATTGCCATCACTAGAACCATGGCACTGGACACATGTGGCTTAATCATGTATAAAATATATACAATTGTAGAAATAAAGAATCCGTTCATCAGTTGAATATTGAGATTTTTCCAAATGTCTTGTATCTTTACTCAGTCAGGTTTGAATTTGCTCAGTGGACCTTCGCTGTGTATTTCTTTGCAATAACAAACATATGGTGTCATTGACAAAGCCTGTATAATCCTGCTGTTGATGATAATGTGTCCCTGTAAACTACATAAAACTTTAACAGCAGTGTCTCCTTGCCTACCATAAATGATTATAAACCAGTTCATATGAAGGTAAATGAACCATCTCCTTTAGCGTATTACCCATTTCACAGACTGAGTAAAATATCAAAGAGCCCTGTAAGGTCAAAAACAAAGCAGGTCTGAGGCGATGCTTCATGTTGGTCGTTGGCGAAACAGCTCAGACCAAACCGTGTCCCAACAAGCTGTAGATTAATAGTGTGGCGTGTGGCCAAGGTGCACTAATCTATCTGATGAGGCTGAATGCATCTCTGCTGGAAAGTGGATTTTACTCAGTCCACAAGGAACTGGGGTGTGCATCCTGTCACGGGGAATGGTGAATAAATTTCAGCAACAAGGTCCTGCACAACTGAACTTGATCTTTGTGAATGCATCAGCACTGCAGAGTCCCAGTGAAGGAGAAACCCTCACACCATAGGGTGTATTGAACAGATGGACTAAGTCAACAGATCTCAAACGTGAAGCCAAGGCGGAAGTGCAATACTCTCAATGGCCACTAGAGGCTAGCTCCATTTGACTTCAACTGAAAAAATATATACAATCATGAAATACTAGTCAATAGATTTTTTTCCACAAGTCATTCTGATGTGTGATGGCCACAACCACACAGGACCACAGCCATAGTCAGGAAGGGTAACCTTATACATTAATTCCATTACTTCAGCCACACAAAAAAATTCAGTAGCACTTTGAAGTTCACAACAGACACATTATTTTATATCATTCATTTATTTACTTACTTAACTGCACACTGAAATTGCAGGCACACATTTTTTCACTGTAAGATTATATATGCACACCATTTTCTGTTTTATGATATTAATCATTTTCTCTTCCTTTTGAGTTGCCATGTTTGAGGAGATGTTCCTTCCTGGTGAGGTAAAAGACGTGGCTGAGAGAGGAGGCTGTTTAAGTCCTGTCCTTGTTTGAGTATAGGTGTATTTTGTTGGCCTCTTTCATACAAACCCTGTAATAAAGTTCATGGTTTATATTACGTTTATTACATTAGGTAAATAAAAACCTTTTTCAACAAAAAGTCCTGTTTTATTCTTTGCCTCACTGGTTAGTCACTGACATGATGTCATCAGCTAAAGTGAATTCTTCTTATTAGTGAGCTGGTGGTTTGGGCAATGTGGAAGTGCAGTAAAGTGCAATACCTGTGATGACCACTAGATGCTGGCTCCAAAAAAAATTATTTCATCATTAAGTATTTATCATCATTAAGTTTTGGGGCATGGTTAGCTTGATTGACAGGTCTGGTGTTTTGGAGGCTCATTCAATTCCTCCTGGTTTCAAAATGTGTGTTCATAACCCAACAGGTGGCACCACAGTAACTATAACCGGTTCTACATACAGTCTATGCCTCACAGTCACACAGCTTTTTGGAGTAAAGGTCTGAACAGAGATGAAGGATTCAGGTTTTTGATAAACCTACAATATTCCTTTACAATCAGCAGCTCTCTCTAAACTCTTGGATTTGTCTTTGATTTCATGTGCCTTGGCAGTATCGGCAAAACTTTTGATAAAATAGATTTTTCCTAGCAGATGTGTTGGGTTCTCATCAAGTATCACAATGCACCAAATGCACATTTTCTGGACCCTGAAACTGAAGTTGTTGAATAAAATTCATCTGAAAAGTTAATGAAGTACATTTATCTCATATTCAAAAGTTTTTGGTCGGGCTTATTGTCTATTTTTTTCTGCTCATTACCTCTAACCACCATTTTTTCCTCATTTTACTTTGTTCTTTTCATTACGCCAAATTGAGAAAGTTTTTTTTTTCAAAATTCCTCTTCGAACTTCTGATTTCACTTGAGGTTCATTTTCACGCATGAATATTCATGATTTGAAGTAGGCCAAATTCAAACTTTTCCCCTGTGACCTGTCAGATCGGTGATGGCTTTCGCTCCTCTTCTCCTCAGAGTTGTATTTTTGAGTACTGGGAATGATACACACAGGCTAATTAATCTTGTGGAGTTACACTAATTAGAAGACAGACATCTAAATATGGGAAATTTTGAAGCGTGACGTGACACAACGTCCCCATCAGAGACACTTTGTGAGGCAGCCGGCTGGCAGATGTCCCCTCTGTAACTTCTGTATGTTTAATAGATTTTGATAACAGTAAGAGTCAAACTCTACACAGAAAAACACTAAATGGTGAAGCATGAAGTTGTTTATATACATCACCTTTGGAGGCCATTTGGTCCATATCAGATTGGTGTAAAATGGCTTCATTTAACCAGGCTGTGTCTTAATTTTGCACCACTAAAATTCTCATCTCCATGCACCATGCCTTTTGGTTATAACACAGATGAGGATTTAGCTGCATAAATAATTTATCTCTGAATAATATTCCCTAGTATTAGAGAATATTGCAATATTTGGTAATCATTAATAAGTAATACTTTCACATTTTCTCCGTTCATTGTTTGACGAGAATTTTTAGATTTATGGCAAATTCCTTCATGTAATATCAAATAGTTATTGAAAAACTGTGATAAGTCAAAGTGATGTTTTTACATTCAAGTTGGTTTAATGCTAAAATGCATGGAGTGCACCAACAGAGTCACGGATAATTCATTTCCTTTCAGATTCCCTCTTTTGTCATTGGTTACAATTCTGCAGTGAACACTCGGTCTTTGCTTTTGAGCGAATGTTTAAGGACGTGTTCACTGAGGTGTCGAGGAAATGGGGAGTAACCCGGACAGAGGAATTGAAATTTTAATGATGAGCGGTACCACCACGCTGACGGCCATGGAACACCTCAGACAGTTTAAATATCACTGCTAATTAACACAGAGAGGTGGGCTGTCAGAGACGTGATGGATGGTCGGAGGGGGCAGATCGTTGCTTTCAACCAACCAGCGATTCCTTTATTAATCAAAGCCTGAGATGAAAAGGCTCTCCCACACCTCGGGGAGAAGGAGATAGCGGGAGCTATTGTTGGGAGGGTTTCAATCATTTGCAGTGAGGCTGTGATGCGTTTGATCAGGGGGCAACCAAACATTTGTAGGAGACAAAACGTTCCTGCTGCTGAGCACTTGTTTTTGTAAACCTCTGAACCAACCATTGGTTGACAGCACCACAGTACACACGGTCAGCTGAGATTTACTAGTTGTTGGCAAAAATTTCTGTTTGCAGGACCTATTTTTTGTTTCCCTCTGACAGGAGAGGTGAGCATGTTGAGAGCCGGCTATCAGTCTTAGAGAGAGCTCTCCTCCCTGATAGAGTGAGCCAGACGGAGGACGAGGCAGCACTCCCACACTTTACCTCTGGACTGACTCCATGATCAGTCTGTCTCGCAGAGATGATTTCGAACCTAGATGATTTCAGCACTTTGTGCATGAAGATGGAGTGTTATCTCCCCCTCACTGATCTCCTACCCATCTACCTCACTTAAGGAGGTCCATTGTTAAGTGCCGGGGGCCTGTGGGTGCTGTAAATCAGACTGCAGAGGGAGGGGATGTCTCCCATGGGGGAAAGCGCACACTCCCAGCAGCCTTCAGGCTGATCTCATCCTGCCTATCCTAATGCTGTAATTAAAGAACTGGTCAATAGCAAAGAGGAAGGTGCTAAAGGGTATGATCTGCACTTCCTAACGCACGACTGATGTGGCAATACCCACGCAGGCAAAATTACAGGGAAATTCTTTCCTCCTCTGTGAAGAATGTGGGTATCAGCATGGCCACACAGACCGTTACATCTGTTTGATTGCCAACTTTGGCAATAATATTTCTTAACAGAAACATTTTAAACACATTATCTCTGTAAATGATTTCTGTGTATTTTTCATTCCTCCACTGCAGATTTTTAGCCAGTTTTTAAATCAAGCTGGATTTCCAAAGTCATAAAATGTTATAATTTAAACCTTTTTTTCAATGTAAAATTTTAAGTTTTTTTTTTTTTTGTTATTTTTTTCCATGATGTACAATACAACTTTGGATGTGTTTGAATATTCCCAAACAACTCCAAGTCATGAAATGAAATGAGTTGGACTGATCACCTCCTGTCTTTGTCCCTGAAACACATCGCGGTGTAATCAGTTTCATCAGGATCAGCAGCACGAAGATTGAAAAAGACACACTTTTTTTTATTATGTGAAGACTCAAGATATATATATTCAAGACTATAAACCTCCTGGCTCATCAATGAGTTGGTAGTGATAAAAATAAATACTTTTCTTACAAATGTTTGCTGTTTTCCTCAGCTTCATATCATAGTCACTGCTTCAGGAATAATGAAGTACAACTCTCTGGTACAATTTCCTGATTAATTAATTGTAGGTTTTCTCATGCAGAGCAGTGTGTGATCCTTTTGAATGTGGGGGTTAAACAATTAGTGTTTTTTCATCTTTATTACCAGGCTGTGAAGAAAATTGGCCCTCGTATGGTCATGGCTGCCACCTGCTGGCACAACCGGTGCACTACTCCACTCTTGGATATTTCATGTTTTACACTTCCCAGAATACACTGAGATTCTGACTCAATATCACATTTTTGAAAAAATAAAATCACCGGAAAAGCTTTGTTGTAGATTATAACAACAACACACACTGTTTAAAAAGAAACATCTTTATTGTGACTTGGGGCCGTAAAACTCCATTCAGTACACTGTGATTGACTGTGAGTCAAAACTGACTTTACTCCTGTCGTGACAAAATTGTTGGGGCTCACATTAAAAAAACAAAACAAAACTTTTTTTTTTATCAAAACGAAATCTTTACAATGTCCTCCAACAAATACATGCAAATAAAAAACCTAAATGCTATCTAATCAAGGCAGCTATACTAAAAGGACAAGAATAGAAGATTTCACTTTTCTCCTAACAGAAAGTCAATCAACGACTCACCACGGCCTTGTCAGCTGTCACAGAAAATCATCAGACTAAGAATTATAACTTTGTAAAAAAAACTCTGATTTGCTTTTGGAGTTTAGGTTCAATACATACTATTTTCTACCCCTAATACAATTTAAATATATATTAACTTCATAAACAGTAGACAGTCGGTGATGAGCCCCAAACTCCTCCCACATAATCTAAAAGTCTGACAGCAACAGAACTACCTGCCTGCTATAAAACATTTTCATCTAAATAACTGTAAAAACTCATGTTCTTCTACAACTGAGCTAACATCTGGAGTCCAGTGTTTCCACACTGATTTCATCATATACAGGCCTCAACTCAGTACACTTTTACAATTAGTCATCTTCACTGAAGATGCTCGCGGTTGAAATGTGGAGGAAAGGACATGGCACTGTATTCAGATCACATTCAGTCAGGCAAAGACAGAGGTCACCGCTCCCCATCTGTGGATGAGCCAATTTAGGTTTGAAGCTGTTTGAATTCATCAGAGCAACATCATGAGCTCTGAATAAAACCAGTTCTGATCCACCGATGGGCATTTTAAAGGAAACACCGAATGCTTTTGATTCATACATCCAGTTAACAGTATAAAAAACTCACTACACTAGATCTCCTCAGCTGCCTGTAAAACCTGTTCACCTTCTACTTTACTGACAGTGTAACCAATGAGCAGTCAGGACCAATCCCCCTTTAAAACAAGGTTTACAAAAAGTTTACATTTAAAGAAGCATTTAGTGTTTTTCAGCTATTTTTTTTCACATCACCATCAGGGTCACACCTATAGTTTTCCTTCCAGTTTTACAGCAGGTAAGAATATATTTTAGATCCATTTAAGACTTGTGTGTTAGAAAAAAAGGCAATCTTGCACGTGAAGTAAAAATGTATGACTGGATGAATTTAACTCTGTAATAAGCCTCTTTCACATTTATGACGGTGTTATTAAAAAATAAAATCCACTGCAGTATTTTTGATAGGTGGCTAATTACTTCCAGAAAGCACACACCACATGTCTGCTGTGACCTTTTGTTTATCAGCAGTAGCTGGAACGTGATTAGTCGCATGAGGAACACAAAGTAGGACTGAAACACTAAAATGCTACATGGTTTTGTGAAGTGTCCACATGTGGTAACAGACAGAGCTGGGGTTGACTGCAGGTTGAAGAGATGTCTGAGAAGAGCTACATGATACACTGACTGTCCACGCAGTCAAAAAAAACAACAACTTGTAATCTCTGGGCAGCGACACCAAAAACCTTTTCCCAGTTCAGTTATTGCCATTATACCATGACCTACTGTCCAATGTCGTAAATGAGTCCATCCTCATGTGCCTGTATTATGAATGTAACAGTAGGTAAAAAAAAAAAAAAAAAAAAGTACAAAAATCCACTATCACGCTCTACGAATGAGCAAACAAAAGTCTGGTTGTATTTAGACTGTTTTTATGTCACAACTCCAGCGCATGGCTGTACTGAGCTGCAGACTGTCGTCGTCTGATGGGTCTCTCTGGGAAGCCGAGTGTCAGACGGTCAGGCGATTGTTGGAAGGCTGTAGAGGGCTCCAGGAAGCTGAATGGGCAGATGTGTCCTGGGAGTACTGGCTTTCCTCTTTGCTCATGCCAACTGTACAGAGCCGTCGGTGTCTGAGCAGCCGGTCTGTCCGCGAGAAGTTCTGAAACAAGGCAAAGAAAGAAATGTGCTTCAGGCGAGGTAGCAGGAAGTTAGATTTGTTTAATCCTGGCTAATAAACAGAAACCACAGACTGTATAATGGACGAAGCTAATGTGGCATCCCCCGTTGGTTTCACATTTTGATTTGAACATCTCGATGTTGGTTTTTTAGCGCCAGAAATGACCATATTTGGATATGAGGGGAGGAGAGAGGAGGCGAGTCTGACCACTGACCCTGAGGACACTGACCAATGTGAGACCCCAATTCACATTTGGTCTCATTGGAGACCAAATCAAACTAACCACACCCCTAAATATTCCTCTTTTTGAAACCTAATATCTACTTTATGAGGACATGATTTTCAGATGGACCACCAGATCACTAATAAGAAGAGATGACTTTAGGTAATGACATCAGAAGGACTTCATTACTGAAAATGACAAATTTTGAATCGAGGTCAATTGGAGCCAGACTTTTTTTTTTTTTTTTTTTTTTTTTTTTTTTTTTGGGGGGGGGGATTTGG
>OOFC01030090.1:68222-84423 GCA_900323345.1 Pseudochromis fuscus | reverse complement strand
TGGATACGACTCCAATGCAGTATTATAAAAATGTGTTAATATTTAATTTTACATTGTGCTTATAAATGCTGAATTGTGTGAGATTATCTAATTACATATAATCACATCATAAAATTCTGATGCTAAAATAAATGTAATCATTCATTCTAGTCCACCTGTATAAGTAAATGTGTCAGTCCTGTGAATTTTACAATTACTTTGAAGTTTTAGTTTAACTTTTGCAACATCAGCCAATTTACAACTTCAAACAGATTTTCTGTGTTTTTCTGCCAAATTTCTCTCCATGCAAAACAAACAAAAACTGTTGTGATCATGGAGCTGTGGCCAGCGTCTCTCTCACCAGAGGTGGACAGCTGCCAGCTGAAGCGTGGCCCATGTGGCTGTGGTGGGGTTGTCCGTGGTGAACCTGGTGCCCGTGGTGGTTGTGGCTGTGCTGCGAATGACTCTGGTGGCTCTGGTCAGGGCTGCCCCTGTGCCCCTGACCCAAGGGTGATATCATCTTCTTCTGGCCTGGGATGTTGTTGGCTTGCATCAGGGCCATACTGGACAGCACCGCCTCGCAGCCCAGCAGCCCAGCCTGCAGCAATACAGACCGCACATCAGAGCAGAAAAAGGAGGCCACAGGACTCCTCACGGAGACGAGGAGTCGGTGGGGAGTAGGAGGAGGAGGTGGGATTGAGTAATGGGTGCGACAGGTAAATGCAGACACTAAAACCAATGATGGTGATTCTGGAGATGAAGAGACTTCCACTGACCCATTTCATATGGTCTCGAACAGAATTGTTGGAATGGTGTGTCATCGCCGTGGTTTGAATGCGTGTGTGTTTGGGGAGACAGAGGGGGCTTCACTCAGGATGAGGGGTGACAGAAGAGACCACACCCACCCAAAACATCAGGGGCCAAGGCCTGAAAGTAGAGGCATACGCATATGACCGGAAATGTAGGTCCACCATCACTGTGGGCTGTTTATCAGGCAAGAAAGCCCCAGTGTTTGGTGCACGCCTCAGGTTTACATGAGTGACAGAAAAACAACATTTTAGGGAAATCTGATGAAAACAAAACACGTTTGACATATTATAACAAATGTTTCATACATGATGTGTGACTGAGAACTCAAAAGACAAAAAAAACCCCCACCTGTATCTACCTTAAATTGTTAAAGACATTAAAAGAAACTGAAAGACTCAGTTTGCCATAATGTAGCTGAGACAGGCCATTTCAAAGAATATAACTGAAAATAATGTCATAAGTTAATCTACAACAAGGCAAGTTGTAATGTTTTATTATTATTATTATTATTATTATTATTATCATTATTGTTTTTACACAGGATGTGCTATGTTTTGAATCACAAACCAGAGAAAAGTATGAATCACTTCAGTCAGTATTCAATATGTTGCAGTATGTACTGTAGAAAATGTGCAAAAACAGACAAAAAAACCTTATGAATTTTTTCTCTCCAATCAATCAGGGACCTGTGATACAGTTTCAAAGAATTTCATGACAATAAACTAACACATCTCCTTACTTTATAGGATAGTGTGAAACTACCTTGTTGTCTATATCTGTAAGAACACACTCTACTATCATCACATTTCCATCACATCTCTGAACATGTTTACATGCACAAGTGTCCCACAAGTTGTGTGCTGCACATGGAAATACCTTATGCTAGTTTTGAAAATCCTAACTGGAGTACTCTTATAAAATGTAAACACCTTCTAGTTTCTGACAGTCCTCTGACATTTTGGCAGGTGTGTTACTAACTAAAGTTACATAGTAAATGCAAACAGTTCATGCAGTGATGATGCAACACATTAAAAGGAAAAGTTTAATTTGGTGATGCAGATTAATAAAAGCAGCAGAGTTTGAAACCAAACTGTGTTTATTCTCAATTATTGAGAAAACCTCATAGAACAACCATGAGAAAGAAGCTGAAATGTAAAAATATCAGTAAACCTGCACACAGACCTTTAGAAATCTGGATATGGATAATCACATTTCTGTGATCCATAAAAACAGAATGTTCTGAATACAATCCAAACTAGGATCCTCATTATAACACTGCCAGTAATTATAAACAACAGCATGTAAAGAGTAATAAGAGCAGGCTGTCTTTACAGTGAATGTGAAGCTGAATTACTGTAGAATTATAATAAACTCTTACAGTTACATTAAGTGGACTGTTAAAAGAAAATCCACTACAAATACATGGAAACACTCGAATCAGTCTTCAACCCATAGCACCTTTTCTACTGTACTCTTGTCCACCTAGCCATGTCCATAGTGTACTGTATTTATTGTTAATAATTGTACTTTTGGATGATGCACGCATATATAATAAAGCAAACCATGATTCTGATTGTACCCCCCATGTATAACACCTTACCAACATAGACAGATAGCTGTACTTTATCGATCGATTTGGAGAAACGTGTTTGTTTATTTATGTTGGAAGGGTGTTTTTTGGATTCTCAAACGTTATGTATTATTGAGCTAAAGTTAGCTAGCTAAATCTAGCTATCCTCACAATACAGTGTTGGTAAATAAATTCTCTGGACAAGTGAGCATTATCAATCCACTGGGACTGTGTGGCACTGGAGGGGTGCAGTGTGTTTGGTGCATGGGTTTGAAAGTGTGAAGCACGCTGAGAGTCTGAATGAGTCAGAATAACAGAAAGCAGCCTAGCTAGCCTGGAGTTTGGTTTTGGGACAACTCTTGTACGGCTGCACCCCCACCCCCCGCACCCAGACAACACAACAACAGCCAGGCAGGGCGTGCAGGGCTCCGCGCCGACCTCAAAATAACACCCCCCTCACCGGCTCTAGCCGCTACAAACACACAATAAACACAGTGTAAAACGCTCAAAGAGCCGCGAGTAGTATATGTTCCATCCTTGGTTGCTTACCTTTGAATTTACAGAGTGTTGGAGGTTATTATTTCTTGTCGCACTTCCAATTTTTTCTCAGTTTACAAACACTGACAGGAAACACCACCGGAAGTGCTCCCCGGGGAGGGCTCTAATTGGTCCTGCACGGAGACACGTGACCAAAGCGGACTGACCCACATTGGCGGCCATGATTGTGAGGGAGCGTTGGTCGGGTTTCACTTGTGAGTCATCCGAACTTAAACAACACTATCGAGACTGAATACAACGAGTCTCTTGTCCCAGATAAAGTTAGAGGAATTCATATAAACGTGCTACACAGATATTATCCCAGTAATGAATGGATAAACAGATTTAAACCTGACGTTTCCCCTTATATTCCCTCTGTAAAGAGGTGCTTGAATCATGTTTCTGTTTTTAACAGTCTAACCAAAGGTAAATACCGGTATAACCCTTTTTTAATCCAATTTATCTTGTTTTGAATGGTGTTTGACAGACATAGAGGTTGGCCTCTTTACTTGCATGAGTATTTGTATCAGTAGTGAATCAGTGAAATCAAGTAGAAAGATGAGAACTGTCCTCCCTGTTGTTCATGGACTTCACATAAGCAAATTTCTCTCACTGATGTGGCTTGATTTCATACTCAGTCACTGAGATTTTAGATCCCATAATATATTCAGTTACTTTATTGCAATGATTAGCAGTTCATCATTCCAGACAGTTTTTCATTTTAAATACACTGCAAAGTTTTATATGTTTTCTTTTTTATACATCAAATAAATGAAAAGGTCAAACAAAAAATTAGACAACATCAAAACAAATTTCTCATTGAAACAATGAAAAAAGCTAATAACAAATAAACACTTAAGACCATAATATATTCTAATGCCATTTTTTGCATTATAATGCTTTGGGGGTGAGAAAAAGAAGGAGTGTTGGTTGATCCACTGAATGTGAGTTATATACAGCTGCAACAATAAATTTATTAATGAATCGACAATAAACCAGTAACCAACAAATTAAAGTATGTTTTTTTTTTTTTTTTAGCATGTGACATTTCCAGCCTCCGAAATGTACGTTTTTTTGCCATCCTTGTTTTATGTAATAATCAGTTGAAGATCTTTGGGACCTTAGACTTATTAAGGTAGGAATTTAAAACAATCACCTTGGGCACTTGAAGTTGGTGTTAACATTTTGACCCTATCAAAGATGAATGAAATGAGTTATGAAAGCAAATAAAAGCGATTAGCAGGTAAATATAAAGTCTCTGAATGAATGGTACAGAAATGAAAAGTTAAAAAAAAACATTCAGAAAATGAAAGGCAGCCATATTCCATATTAAAATAAAGACCACAGTCATTTAGTCAATTATTCAATCAGAAACAAGCCCTGTTTGCTTGAGGCTTCATTTATTAGTTCACTATATCCCTCAACATGCTGTGATACCTACAGTAAGGTTTGTTTCTTATAATATGTGAGATAACAATGGCAGGGTTTGTGCAAAACTGGAAATTGCACATGGTTCACAAGCTGTTTACAAGTTGTGAATCTGGTCACAAATCTTTCCCCAGTCTTTCAATTTCATTGAGGAAGAAGTCCAAGTCTTTCGTGGAAACAAGGGGAGAGAATGCGATCACACGGAAAAAGTTGACCTTGTTTCCCAGAGGCTGGTAGCCTACCATCATAGTGCCTTGTTTCACCATGCGCTCCTTGATGACTGGAGCTACCTTTTAACAATAAAAATAAAAATACACACAAACAGTTAACTATAAGATTCAGGAAATGGTACAAACAATTAGGAAGAATATGCAGTAACTTACTTTTCCCAGTCTGTCCTGGTAATCTGCACCTCCCTCATTCCCTCTCAGACTTGGTGGTATGAACCAGAAGCACACATTCATAAACTCTGGCTGTCAATGGAGCCAAATACAAACATGATTTGAACAAAATTCTGCAGGGAAAAACATGTATGTATTATAGTTTAGATTTGAACTTACCTCATTCAAAAGCTGGAACCCGTGTCGTTTCTTCATCTCCTTCACCAGATACCTGTAAGAGTAAGTTTTCACATTTGGTTTGTCTGGGACAGAACTCCCATTACATATCTACTCTTGTAAAAGACAGGAGTACATGTGCAGTGTAGATGATGAATTTTCTTCTTTTTATTCAGAAAAAATTAATATGTAAATTCCCAACAAGGATGAAATGACTTTGACATGAACTACCAATGCTTCTAAATGATTTCCTCTTGAGACAAGTTTTACTTTACTACTTGACTTGTGCTACACCTGCCTGCCTTATTTACCTGACATGGAAAAAAGCTCTGTCTACACGCTCTTCAAAGCCAGCAGATCCAACAGCTTTCCACATCAGCCACAGCTTCAGACAGTCCACCTTGCGACTGCACTGCACAGATTTATCCCCGATGTCCAGGTTCACGTCATAGAATTTGTCTTGTTGGAAGAGGTATGAGGCACTGGCGCTGTGGCACTGCTTCAACAGGTTCTGAGAAACATAAGAAAAACAAACAAAAAAACCCCAATTTTATTTAAAATACTAGGATTTTTAAAATATGTGAACCGTGAAGCCAAACCGTGGTATCCTTAAGCAGCAAGACAGAGCACTGCAGGCCGGCCACCAGCATCTTGTGTGGATTCCAGGCTACTGAATTCACTCTGTACACGCACAGAGACACACAGACACAGTGCAGCTAATGACCATATCTGCCTCCATTTGCAGCTCCACTCATGTACGAGCTAAATGTTGGCTTCCTCACAATGCACAATGCATCTTTCTGGCATGCATAAATTGTACCTGTCGACTCCTCTCATCAGATGTCTGTGCTGCTTGGAAAACAGCACGCTCCCTCCCCAGGCAGCCTGAAAACAAATGACAAAACAGACAAAACTCTGCATGTTTTTACATTTTAACAAATACAACACAAGCTTCACCAAACCAAGGCTTGTCAGCATAGATTAGTTTTCCACTCGAGGACTCACATCTACATGCAGCCAGAGCTTGTGTTTGGTGCAAACATCAGCTATGCGATCCAGCGGGTCAAACGCACCCTGCACAGTGGTCCCTGATGTGCAGCTTACAAGGAATGGTACTGCACCCTGACACACACAAACTGAGAGTGAGTTTCTTTCTACTTGGTGTTTCCTGTTTCCAGGATATTTAGAATCATTGCTAAAACCAAAGTAAATTTAATTTGCTACTTGTAATATCTGAGTACGAACATCAGGGCTTTTACCTTAGATTTGGACAGCTCTATATTTTTATCCAGGTCTTCTGGAATCATACGGCCTCTGTGGTGCATGAGAAAATCCAAAGAAAAAGAAACAAGGTATCATTTTGATTCTGCAGAAACCCAAGAGATTTAATGAAGGAGGTTGTTGTCATTTTCATTACACATGAAGAATACATTAACTTCTTTTGAATAATTGTTAAGTCTATAAAATGTCTGAAAATAGTTGAAAAGGGTTAAATAATTGCTTCTAGAGTTCAAGTTTTTTAAAAAATCCGATGAACAGTCTGAAACCCAAAGATATTCAACTTTTCAATCATATAAAATAGAGAAAAAGTACATCCTAACTACAGTTTAAAAAAAAAAAAAGTATTCTTGATAAAGGATTTTAGCAGTAAACTGGTTATGAAAGTTGGTCAGGTAAGTCTTATTCATCAGTTACCCATCGTCCACTTTCACCATGATGACATTTTCTGTCCCAATACCCAGAAACGCAGCGCCTTTCTTCACAGAGTAATGGCTCTGGAAAAAAAAGCATGAGGATGCATTTTTCATTAATGTGAATCTAACACAAACACCAAAGTGTCATCTTCACTGTGGTTAAAAAAAAAAAAAGTGTAATCAGCCATGCAGCGTTGAGCAGCTTTTCCAACCTCTGGAGATGTGAAGACAGTTAAACGTGGGAGACCCCACAGCCCCTGGGTTTTGACCTCTGGGAAGAGTCGGTAGCGTGCGAGGTTCATGGCGTACATGTTGGACATGGATCCCCCGGCGCAGAAAAGACCATCACCTTCCGTCCAGCCCACCAGCTGACGCAACCCACGCAGAACCTCGGTCTCCATCAGCACAAAGACCGGGGCTACTTCATAAGTGTGGCTGTAAAATAGACACAGAAGGTTTGATCTGTTGTAATTGTACAAATTGAATATCTGTTTGTTTTTTCTTTCTTTTGTGAAGCACTTTGTGACATTGAGGCCAGAAAAGTGTTTTACAGATATATAAGTCACCAAAGAGACAGACGCCCTCTAAAACATCAACAAGCACTGTACTAAAGTATACTTCTGAGAAACATGTACTTTACTTGAGCATTTTAATTTTACTACCTACGTCATACTGTTACTTCACTTCAGCACAAACAGTGGATTGTTACTTAACAGATTGTACCTACAGCAAATGATTCATTGTTTTCCATGGAAGAGTCCAATAGTATATAAAATACCTTATTACTATATATACATTATGTTTATTCATTAAATATAAAAATCCTCCAATATAAACTATACAGTAAGACAACACACCGATCTTGTTAACAAATACTGCTTAGTACTACTTACTTTTAATTCAGTAAAATTGATTTATAAAACAGCATCTATGTAAGTTAAACATCTGACCACTTCTCTGATCACTGGACTGTATCGAATATTTATTTTTTGTGGCTTATTCATCATTCTCCTTTATAATTATCATTTAATGTGTTTCTTACAGGTTAGTGTTGAGAGCCTCTGTGAGGTATCGTCCAGCCAAGGAGTGATAATCCACCCCACCAAACTGCTGATTAAAAAAACGTGGGTGACCTGAAATGAGCAAAAAATAAAGTGTTATTAAGAGAGAGTAACCGTGAGTCTGTTTTTAATTGTTTTGCCTGTCTCTGTCATTCTTACTTGTCTTAATGCTGTACTTGGCAACATCTCTTATCCTCTGCAGGAGCCTGTCTTGTGGCTCCCCCGTCTCTCTCAGCTCCAGATCCAGCAGCTGAACCAGCTCCTCGGGCTCTTTCCACTCACAAACCTGCAGGAAGAAGACATGAACGATGAGTTTTCCTCAGAAAACCAACTGTACTCTGCCAGGTTAGTCATTCTGTGCTGCACGAGACCTTCTGTGTGACATCTGTGCCCTTGCAGAGCACTTCCTCCATGATAATTTTGCAGGCTTCATTTAAGAAGAGCTGGCCCTGTTTGTGGTCAACAAGAGGCTCATTCAGGTCACGGAGATTACTCTGATCCATTATTTGCTCATTTGCTGTGGTTGGAAAAGATAAGCAGATAAACAATAATCTTAAAAATATAAAAGGGTAAAATCAGAACTATATAGACTGTACTTACATATCAATATAGTTCTGTTTGCCGTACTCACTTATTTGAAAAGCTTGTGAATCTCTCTCCTTGATAGGCTGTTAGGAGCTGTTGCCAGGCTGCATTATGTGGCTACAAAGCAGGCAAAGTGAAGCAGCAGTGGGAGGGAAGTGACCTTTGTCCCAGACTCAAAGTTAATTAATGTTGTTCGAGATGAGAAAATAGGGCAAGAGAAACACTAGAGAACACAGCCACTTCAGATTTATGACTTCTGTTTAATAAGTTTAATTGGTTTTACCAACTCATGTGTGACTTTCTCATAATTAAAACAAGGTATTGTGCATTTCATTAAATGATTCTCACTGGTTTATAACCAAGAATATCACATTAATATTCAGAGAAAAAAATTCTTAAAGGAGGAAGCTTTAGTTCAATGAGCTAATTCAGTGTGTGAGGGAAGAGAGGTGCTGCTTATCTGCCTTCAACAGCAGAACACACTGATATCTCTACACTTGTAAATGTAAAGTAAATTAAATCTAAAAGACCAAGATATGTATATCACAAGAGAACATGCAACTGTTGCAACTCCTAATCCCCTGCAACCCTCCGCATAGGAAATTTCATTGTCTCCCACAAACCCAAAAACATCAACAAAATAAACAAAAGTACACTAAAAATTAAATGTTTTTTTTCTAATTACAGCTTGACAAAAACAGCACAAATCATACTGACGGATACTAAAAAATAGAAAAATCTCTTGTAAAAAAGAACAACACTTTTCCATGGCAGCTACACTGTTCTGTCATGTAAACATATTGTATAGGTTCAATAACAGGCTCCTTGCTTGGTGATGCCAAATGTTACTGTGAAGTAATTCCACAAAGTAACACAATTTTAAAGCTGTTTCTCTCCTGAAAAAACAATGACAATGTCTTCATGATGAGAAACGCACTAATCCCCTGTAGAAAACATTTCAGTCTCAGTAGGCATCAGAGAGTGAAAGTCTCAGTCAGTCTCCAACAAGAAGTCGATGGCTTCGGGGGGCAGCGCCCAGTCGTCCTGACTGAGGAGCGAGTGCAGATGTGCAGCTGTGGCTTTTTCCTTGTTTCGGGTTCGCCAGTAACGCAGCATGGCGAACACCCGCTCCACATGGAGAGAATGGTCCTCTTCAATCTGCTCCAGCTTCACCGACGGGATGTCCAGGGCCTGTCTGCCAATCTCTCTCCAAGATCTGCCAATTGCACGAGCCACAGGCATCAGCTGCTTCTCCCTCACTAAGCCGGGGCCTGTGCAGTAAGATGGAGGCAGGTTAAGATGCTGATGATCTTACATTGTGGAATAAATTTTAGTGTCATGTGACTCACCATTTTTACGGATGTTTTTGGCTGGAGTGATATCTTGTAATTCAGCATCTTGTTTTCTCTTGATTGATGTTTCTTCTCCCCTTGTAAACGAAGAAAATAATTAGATTTAACAGTAACAGTAAAACAGTATTTAATAATGATGTTGCTGATAAATGCTGAACTCACTTTGTTCTACTTGAAGACACTGTGTCGACTTGCACATCCTTCATGAAACCAAGCATTGGGAAGGTTTCCTGCAGGGCCTGGCCCTTGAGCAGTTCAATCAGTCCTTGAGCTGCTTCTGGACCTCGTAGGATGATATTATCCAAAAGCTCTGTCACCTTCTCACTGGGAGTACGGCAAGATTTCACCTGCTGGTAGCCACGAAGAGACAGCAGACAGCGAGCGTCTGCATGTTGCAGCACGAAGTCCGCATCTGCACTTAGAATCTCTATTAGTTTGATCTTCAGGCTTCTTATTAGCTGGACTTCAGGTGCTAGTTCCTCAGCCATGACTGTCACTTAAATCAGCTCCTGATGAAAAGAAGTGATGATACATCCTCTTAATGCAAAAAATAATAAAGCAAAACCATGACTGATAAGAGTTTGCAGTTAAATCTAATGCCTTTCAATGTGTCAAACTACCTTGTTGCTAAAAGGGAATTTTGGGCAGCTGTGGAATCACCTGAATAAAGGTGCAGACGTGACTTAAGAGAGATAAGGACTTTAAATCCTCAAAGGGTTTTTTCTTTGCTTGAAAAACCTTTTTAAGCTCTAAAAATATATCCTAAATTACCAAGGACACTACTCTACTACTGTGAGGTTAACATGACAATTCATTATCCTGCACAAGGGCAATCAGGATAAGATCTGAAAAAAAAAAGTTTATTTAGCTTACAAAAACAGAAGTAGAAGTGATTTAATTGTGCAGCTATTTGGATACTGCAAACTAATTCAAACCCTGTATCATCAGAAAAATATATAAAAACTATTTATACACTACATGTAATAACATCAGGTGGTGGTTCTTGACTATGATGCTGATACGATTACTGATTGTCTGTGGACATTAAGAATGTAAAGGTGTAAAAAAAAATCTTTAAGCCCTGCTGTATGAGAGAGGAATATATAATTTATCTTTTTTATGTACTTGTAATGACTTTAATATACTATAACAGCAAGTCCCCAACGTCTCACTGTAGGTAAATAAATGGAGATATAATAAAAATAATTAATAGTAAAAAGTACTTCAAAACACTATGTTTATAAATATTTTTCTCTAGCGGGTACCTGTACGGAGCATGCGCAGGATCTCTTTTCATCCACTTCCGGGTTCGCTCCCACAGACTCCTTTTTGCACCCAGTTTATACACAGCGTTATAATTTTAAATGTAACAGCAAAACTAACAGAACAACACGATTAAATTAAAGCTTTTTTTTGCTTTGCAGACAAACAGATGAAGTTTCCTTTGTTAGTCTCTATAAAAAAACTTCCGTATTTCTTTGCTCCCGCTTCTTTTTGTTCTTTGTTGTCCACAGTCTTCTCCCTCTGCACTGAAATCATTTGCTTTTACTTGCACTTTACCTCTGTTTGCTGCCATCCAGTGGGCAGATTATGTAACTGCAGGGACTTCTCTGGGCGTAAAGAGATGTGGTGGCATCTGGTGGCAAAGCTTAACCGCTGCACTCTGAAGAGGTAACTACTTGGAGATTTGGAGTTTATTTATATATAAATAAAAAATATATAATGACACAGTTAAAATCAAGACATAAACAACAACATAGGTAATACTGTATTTGAGAAAGTTACTTTACTCAGCACAGAGACAAACTGATAAAGAGATATTTCAAAGAATGCAATATTTTAAAAAAATACATATAAAGAAAAATATATGTAGAATATATATGTAGCATGCACATCACAAAATCTCAGACTGTGTAATTAGTGCAAATATTTGTGCAAAATACATCCAGGCCCCTGCAGCTATGATTTTAGTAGATAGCCTATATATGTATTATGAATAATAGGTGTAATACCCATAACAACATAATAAAATATGTAACATGGAATATGTATGGTGTATATGTGATGCACACTGACATTACAATACTATAAAGTACTAGAACTCAAAGTGAATATGTAATAAAGGACATAAAACCACAACATTAATGTCTGATAACAATAATAATAATAGTCAATCTATTTATTACAAAAATATAGAAGAACAGAAGCAATGAGAATAACTGAATGTATAATTTAGTCTCTGTAAAACAACCTCAAATTCTTTCACCGGGAATCAAACAGTGACTGCTGCTCTTTTTCATTAAAACTGTTAAACTGCAAACTAAGCGTCTACTTTGCCTCGATGCCTTTCTACAAAACAAGAGGCTCAAACATTCATGTTGACACTGAGAAATGTCTTGTTGTTCATGCTGTGGAAGTGGTACTCCGTAAACATGGGAATAAATATTTGATTGTTTTTGCTTGAGCTGAAAAGGCTCACTGCATGAATACCAAATAGAAGATGTGTGTGTGTACTTTTATAGGATATACAGGTACATGCAGTCCAAGGTGAATGATGTAGGATCTACAGTACATGTGACGTTGGTGCATCATTCCCAAGAAAAGACCTCTGACGGCTGCCGGACAACAATTATCAGGAAGCACCCGTCACACGTCTGCTTAGCCTGTTTACTAAACGTCAGCTTGGGGAAATGACAAATCAATATCTTATTCCTGAACAGATATTTGCTTTGTGTGAGAGGAAAAGCCTCTCGAGCCCATTTCATCCACACACAGTATACACTCTGAGTCACTGTGTGTATTAGCTGTGTTAATAAATCCAGGTTTCTCTTTGCCTACAGTGGAGGAGGGGAAGTGTAGAGCGAATCATCATTTATTCCTGTTATTTATTCTCACCACCCAGGTGAGACTGCTGCATAAGAGAGGACTGCATAATTTACCTGCCTTTATGTACTTGTAATGACTTTATTGCACTATAAATCTGAATTATATTCAGTCTTGATCCTGAGAAGGTACACTGCTGAAGACAAAATGCAGTGATCTACTGATCTGAGAAGATATGCACATGTTGACATTCTGGGAGCTTTCAACTCCAAATGCTGTGTAACATGCCTGTGAAGTGTGTAGTTAGTCATTTTGCATTGTATTACTGCAACACAAGTGGAGCATATTCTGTATGGAAAATTACAATGAACTTACTTTGCCGCTGATCAAGCACGATCCCACTCATACCCTTGCACTTTTCAGGCCCCATCGCACCCTCTGTCAAGTGGGAAACTCCACTTGTACGTGTGTGCTCACGGTGGATGGTATAATAGCTCAAACTCTCCACATTGCTGATGGAGAATAATGCACTTTCTGTATGAGTGGCTCTGGCTCTATTCTACAGACCTCTGCACCTGGAAAATTGGGATTTTGGAGATGAGAGTGTGTATGGGTGTATGTGTTTATTTATGCATGTATACAATTCAAGAGTGAGCCAGCGCAGCAGCTTATCCCTTTCATGCTTTAACAGAGAAATTAGATTTACATGGAAAGTAACTGACGAGGGGAAAACACTCTTACTGACAGTCTTCAGCGTTTCAAACCCCAAGAGACAAAATGGAGTTAGGTCTATGTTTGCATGGATCAAACATAGCTTTGTACGTTTTTTTTTGACAGTGAGGACTTTTATGTTGGTAGAATGACAGAAACATGCACAACAACAGAGCTCCTTTTGAAACTAAATCCTTGATAAAAAAGAGACTTCTCTCTCTTGCATAAGCATCCAGTTTACAAATTGCTCCAGACACCTCTCTTTTGTTATATTTGTTTGAAACATACACATGGGCCCGTATTTGTAATGATTTTGCACTAAAGCTCCAAGCTCCACCAGTATAACTTTATGTGATGAAAGAAGGTTTCACCTTAAAGATTTTTGTATAAATAGACTCTGGTATAGCACTGAAATTGATTTCCCCCCCCTCTGTAGAATGTACAGTTTGTATCTGATGCAGTTGACTGTACTTCAGCTGGACCTGGGTTGCACACCTCTGAGACGTGACCCTCTCCTCTGGGTGGATGGAGGAGAGGCGTGGGGACAGCCATGCATTTGAGTGACTCTGACATGTCTGTTTGTTTAACATGCATTATATATGAAAGACCAGAGTGAGGGAGGAAGGAGCATGGCAGCAGGGCAGCCAAACAGAGAGAGAGAAAGGTGGAATAGAGTGTAACACCGCTAAGAGACAGACACCGCGATGAGTGTGAGCGAGAGGGCAAAGGGAAGCTGCTATTCACAGCGGAGTGAACACACACTGTAGGTGGAGAGTTTCAGTTTCCTGCACAAAGAGAATAGATTTAGTACTATAAAGGACAATTTTCAGCAAGGCTCAACTCAGACCATTTAAGTAATGCTGCCTTCAGTGTTATTATCCTTACTTTCAGAGGAAAGAAATGTGGAATATGGTACAACTGCAGGATGACCATCCATTATCATTCATCACGCAGTATACATTCTCCCAAATCCAATATATATGAAGCTGTTGTTCATTACTGGAGGAAGACCGTTTGTGGAGGACTTATAGATTGAGCCTGTAATGTAATTGATGGGTCCATTAACGTTGATAGAAGTGTAAATAATTTACATGTGTGTGTGTGTGTGTGTGTGTGTGTGTGTGTGTGTGTGTGTGTGTGCCTCAGTTCTCCTACTTAGAGAGTTACTGAAAAATGGCAAACACAAAGGCATTTTCCATCCTTTAAGTATAATGAATGGAAAAGACAGTGAGTCTGACTGACAGAGCAGAAACATTCTCAGACTGCATTAAAAGCCATGAAGGAGCTGCTGGAGAAAATGGATGAGTGCAGGAGAAAGAGAGGTCGTATGTGTGTGTGTGTGTGTGTGTGTGTTTACCATCGGAGTGAGGACATTATGGCCCATCCTCACGTCCTTACACCACCCCAAAAGTGCCATTTTAAAGTTAATCCAAAGGTTCAGATTTGAATCAGGTTTAAGGTTAATTTGGCGACAGATGATTATTTTGGATGGTTTAGGTAAAGCTAGGGGAAACTAGAAGTGCCTTGAACGTCCTTACAAAGATAGTCACACATACAAATGTACATGTGTGTGTTTGATGGGTGTGATGTAAGGAGGGGACTGAGAGAAAAGGCGGGTTTGGAGCAGAAAGCCAAAGGGAAAAAAAACAAAAGGTGGAGGACAGAGTTGAGGAGTTCAAAGGAGCTAAAGGAGTCACTGCACAACCAGTGCTCTTATTGGATGAGATCATCGCAGCTGAAGTCACCGGGAGAGGCAGGTGTCAGCTGATGTCAGCGTTTATTACTTGCTGTAATTCAGTGAAGTCACCGCTCAGTGCTCGGTCGAGGCCCTGATCAAGCCAAATCTGCACAAATTTGCATCATCATATCAAAGACAGTGAAAAAACAAAGTGAAAGAGGGGAGATAATGAATTCCCCCTGCAGTGAGAGTCCACCTCTAGAGGGAGCTCTTATCATTCTAAAGTAGCTGAGTGCTTTCTGCTGGCTCCTGCACACAGCTCTTCATTTAAACATAGCTTTTGTATAATCTGAGCCTTAAAGCTCAGACTTCCCTCAACCCAACAACCTCTCTGTTTTTGGCCATGAGACGACACAAAGTCCCTCTGGCGAAAGAGGGCGAGCCAGGGTTTCGTGAGCTCCCAGAAGAAACCCAGCGGCTAGAGAGACCCACACTCTGCTCAGCTTTGGGGTTTGGTCAGGTCTACCCTCGACTCAGCGACCCGTGTTAGAACTGGAGCGAGGTTTGACTTTGAAACTACAATCTTTTCTGAGGGCGCCAGGACTGACTGTGTGTGAGCCGAGGACTGTCTAAGCATCAGCTGCTGTGTGCTAATGCATTTAAGATCATTGTGGATTTACAACAACATTAGAAATAATGACTGGACTGGTTTAGATGTGCAGAGTAAACTGTCCAGAATGTCTTTCTGGTCTCTTTAATGAGACATCACAGTTAATCAGGACATCTTCCTTTTTACAGCTACAGCCAGATTAGAGCTCCTCCCTACCAAAGCCAGTGTTTCCCTTTGATTTCCTGACACTTTCACTGGTAATTACATCACACATACAAACCTGCAGATTGTGACTGGGAGTTTTAACTTCTACATCAGTCGGCTCACTGTAACATTATTGTAACTAAGTCATAATTTCTCCACAGTCATGTCACAAGGTTGGTCGTGAGGGGGAGGGAACTGATCAATCTGGAGTAACAGCTTTATACACAATCATCATATTTGGCGAATTAACTGCTTTTTATGCTGGTTACTTTAAATAAGTAAAACTTACTGTGGTATTGTGTGTGTGTGTGTGTGTGTGTGTGTGTGTGTGTAGCCAAACTCACTACTTAGCTTCCTTATGATTAATGACATGGGCCTGGATACAGAGAACTACAACTAATAAGATTCAGTTTTTGGACTTAGATACTGCACATAAACACACACACACACACACACACACACACACACACACACACACACACACACACACACACACACACACACACACTATGCTTTGCGTGCACATTAAACAGAAACCGCCTCCATCTACATTTATTTGAACTGAGGATGTTTTTTGGGGACTGCAATAAAAACACTGAAAG
>OOFC01030090.1:43681-61498 GCA_900323345.1 Pseudochromis fuscus | reverse complement strand
GTGGGGGGGGCTATTAAAGGATATAAAGTAAGAAAAGGAGGGAGGCCGAACGAGAGGAAATCAGCAGGAAACGGCTGTTGAACGGCGCTCAGATCAATACTAATAACCACACACAGAGAATGACTTCCTCTCATCCCTAATAACTCACACAGAGGAGGCGAGGTGGAGAGAGATGGAGGCGCACATGGTGAACAGAGAGGCTGGAACACAGGGGCTGTTAGAGGAGAGGCGGAGGAAGGAAAAATGAGTGTGAAGCTCAAATTTGTCTGTTTTGCAATCTCTGTTGGTCTCTTGCTTTCTCATTCTCTCCGTTTACCGTTTAATAAGAGGGCAGGGCGGGCAGACGGCCATGTTTGAGGTGCCACTTTATCACTGTGGAAAAGCGTTGCCACCCATTTCCACCTCCCACGGTCCGCACTGAGCTCACAGAGCCACAGTCATATTTGGAGGATTAGAGGAGAGTGTGTGAAATTGTGAGTGTGCATATGGAGCGTTGGAGAGCCATACAATTTGTGGTGAATTAGATTGTTCTAAAAGCATCTCTCAATAAGAGGCTGGTGAATGCGTTTGCCCTAATGGCCTGCCATTTTATATTTCTTTAATGAAGTTACAGAAGAGGAGAAAATGGTAAACCCTGGCGCGCTCCTCCACACAGGCACAGTACGCTCCATTTTCCTCCTCAACCGAGGTGCAGACATTAACCCCGGCTAATTCTGTCTGCCGGTGAGAAACTGAAGCTGCATAATACTTATCTCCTCACACTTCAGCACCCGGGGAAATGCAGTTCTCTGTGTGTGTGTGCGTTTGTGTGCGAGTGTTTTAGTTTGTGTGCACATATTTGTGTGCATGACTATGTCAGCTGAACTTACCAATGCTGTATCAAAGCATAATAATGTGATCCCAGCTTACTTTAGAGTGACAATCCCATTTCACCCAGGCTTCACAGCTTTGGTGAAATTTCAACACCTTGCTGAAACTCAAACATATTCACGCTCTGTTGAGTCGAATCCCCCCCCCATAAGAAAGTGTGTGCGTGAGAGAGAGAGACAGAGAGGGACAAAATAAAGCAAAGGCTTATCAGATGACACATGAGGAAGCTATGCACACATGCAGATTTTTCAGTGTTGCGTTTGGCCTGAAACGTGAACCAATGAGTCGTGATTCTTCTTTTTGGTGAGAACCAAAGGTTTCTCCAAATCATGAGCATTTCCCAGTATGTTGCATGGTTGTTTGAAGGACCTCTTCAGATCATTTCCAATGTGTGTGTTGGAAATGATCTGATCTGTGCAGACTTGTTGGGATTCCCAGATGGCAGACGGCTCATTGTCTGCTGCTACATGCATACAGCCAAATTTTAGGACAGAGCTTTCATAAGCTGGTCATTATGGTGGGACTCAAGAGCAGATGGTCGCCTAAAGCTCTGTCTGAAATATGCTTCCTACAACCTCCACTAGGATGTAATGCGTATAATGTTTTTCATGCATTACTTTGGAAGGTAATGACCCTTGGGTATGTAAAAAACAAAGGAGATGCTATGAATCTTAACTTAAAAAGCAATATGTTGCAATTAATTCAAGCACTGTTTGCTGATCATAGAGGAATCCTTGTTTATTATCCAGGCAATCTGCTCGAAAAAGGCCCTTTGGAAAAGTTTTGATGCTTTGAGGACTTCAGCATTGACAAAATTGGAAACACAGACTTTTATCACATGTACCATATTTTTCTTTTACAATGTATGGCACAGCTTTGTAATACTAGAATTTTCAACATAAAAGAGATGGACATACGAGGCAAAACATATGAGGCGTTATAGGTAGTGTTGTGTAACTAAACTTTTCTTCTTGAAAACAAACAGGAAGCCTCCAGAACAGAAATAAACAGAACAGCTGCTCAGTAAACAAGACTTAATTATAAGGTTGATCCAACTGAACAGGGTCTGTGAGGTTTCCTTTTTGATTTATTCCAGTAAACGACAATTTTCTGACACATTTAGCTGTCATCAGTGCAACCATAAGATCCATAGTTTACCTTTACATATAGATTTTCTCGGAGGCTATATTCTGATGGTGCTATAGCTTATCAAACAAGAATGACTATCACTATTGACCCATTTTAATCAATTATTCAATCCTAACACATGGCCCATATCTGCATTTGTTACAGTCTCTAATAGCCATATCTATCCACTCCTGGCTTTTCTGTTCCTCCATTCCTCTCTTGTATCGACTTCGCCAGAGGTGAGGTATGTTTGTATTGAGAAGAACAATGTCTAACCAAAATGCTATTGACTTGAACCCACACACACACACACACACACACACACACACGTATAATGAAATAAAACCACTGAAGAATGAAGGAGTAAGATGTCTCTGTCTGCATATATGGAAAAGTGTCAGGGTTTCTTGGGAGAGACGTCCCCTCTGGGAATGAGACACCATGGGATCCAGGGGGTTTCTATTTTTCAGTTAACTTTTTTACCAAAAGAAACTTCATGTTCTCATATTGTTTTTGTTACCTATGAAAAAGTATTACCATTACAGCTGATCATTTTGTTAGTTCAGTAGAGTTTATTTGTTTATGTGTTTTACTGTCTTGTGTTTCCCATCTTGGTTTTGGACGTCTCTTGTGGTTCCTGTTCCCTTTTACTTCCTCTCTTTGCTCCGTTCCTTGTGGTTTGCTTGCTGGCCCCGCCCCAAAGTATCTCACCTGTTTTCCACTGTGCTCACCTGTGTTGGCTTGTAATCAGTATCTCCTGCACAGATACTCCCTGCCTCTGTCTTGTCTTTGTCAGTTCATCTGTTAGTCAGTGCTCCTGTCCTCTTGTTGCCCTCATGTTTTTTAGATTTAAGTTCTGTTACTTGTTTTTTTTTTTTTTTTAATTATCCTGCCGGCACAGTGAAGCATGTTGATTTCCTGTAAGTTTTGTTAGTTATTATCTTTTTAGTTTATTCCACCTGGAGGCCTCATGTGTCCTGCTTTTGGATCGTGCCTTCTCACAACAGTTTCATTTCTGTTTGGGTGGGATTTCTGCTTTGCAACCTTTTTTGTTTATTTGTTTCCTAACTTATGCTTCAACTTTTTTTTATGTGGTTTTAAACATTTCTAAAATTCATGGTCCATTTATTCTAGACCTATCATGTAACAGCAGCTTCTTTTTCTTAGTTTTCATTATTTTTATTACATCTGAAGCAAGCACTTTAAACATGCATCCCGTGGGCTGTTGAGTGATGTGGGGCCACTGAGTCCCAACAAAATGCATTAAATCACCATCATTTATCATTTATTTGCTTTTAAAAAATCTTGTCTTCCAACAAAGCTGCTGTTACACCTCAGAGGTTACAGCAAAATTTACCAATAAATTCAAGCACATGAAATCAGAAATACAGATAACAGTGATTATGTACATTAAATCCTAAAAACTGTAATTCTGTTCTTGGGAAGTGTGTTGGGCCCACTGCTGTGTGACAGGTGTGTTACACTGATAAATATACTATATAAATATAAAGCATGTGGCTACAGTATAATTTCATACTGTGTTTCCTCTCCATTGAGCATAATGTGTGTTTCCAGTGTAAGTATACTGGTGGTAATATCAGACCAACCTCTTGAATGTGTCAAAGTTGCAGATCATTTTGGTGAGATCAGATCTTGGTTTCATTTCTGCTGGCATGTTCTCATTATCAAAATCCTTTTCCATTATTTACTCTAAATGCTTGTATCACTGTGTGAATTATTCAAAGGACACGGCTATGGAAATTATTTTTATGGTTTTAGGTGTTTTATGATTTTACTTACTTGCCTTTGGTATTTTGTCAGATTAGATTTGCTTCAGTACCACGGACAGCGGCGATTATACTTTACTTGGTCCCAGTACGTTTTTCTGTGTAATTCTTGCAAAGGTATGGCTTTATAAAACTGATGTTTTCCACTGGCTTACCGTAATTAACATAATGTGTATTTGCATGCACAGTTTGGGCACATTGATGCTAATATCAGTACAACCTGTTGAATGTGAGTCTGTTAAAGCTGTAGATCAGTTTATTTTGATCTCACCTCAGCCACATTTTCTGCTGCCTTGTTCTCATTGGATGGATGAGTGAGATTTAAAGCACATTTGATAAAGTAATTTAGTCAAAGTCTAAAAAAAAATCTGGCTTTTTATTCACATGTTATGTGGGCTTGTTTGTGAGTACTTGGTTTAAACGCCTTTGTCATTTTGTCAAAGATTCATAGAAAACAACCCTTTCAAACACAGGGGAGTCTGTTGGTTTGTTTAGATAGCAAGTTAAGTTTTTCTATTACAGTTTCACTTAGGTAGCTCATTGGGGTTTGGTCTAATATTAATTTTAGAAGTTTCCTATTTGCTTCAGGACCATGGACAGTGAAATTATCATACTTTATTTGGTTACAGGATGCATTTGTTGTGTCATTCTGCCAAAAATATGACTGTGTATAATCTATCTTCTCCCCGGTCTTACTCTAATGAACACAATGTGTCTACAGTAAATAGAATATGATTTCTTAAATTAACTGTAAATTATAGCTGCAGTCACATGATGCACATGAAACAGAAACATTGTGAAGTGAAGGTGAGAAACAGCTTTTCATGTAACAGTCCACTATGACACGACCACAATCTCAAAACTAAACTGTGACTGAGTCCAAACAAAAAGTCAGTAAAAGCTAATATATATACTGTGTATGTTTTTTTTTTTTTTTTTACTGCATCAACACAATTTTGTGTAGCAGGCCCACTGGGAAATCTCCTGGTACTCTTGATGGCCTCTCTGCCCTTGCTCTTGTGTCAAATGTATTATTGGTTTTAGTGGTACATTTCCTGGTGAGGAGACACTGTGATGCTCATCAGAGTGTTGAGCCACATGTGAATATAAAATATTGTCACAATTATTGTTATAATGAAGGTGTATGTTGATGTTTAATGGGTTGGTGAAATCAGGGCCCATAGGGGAGTAGAACATCACAGCCCACAATGACTCAGAGAACTGTTTGTAGCAGCTGTCTTTACTAAATTTATCTTATTGTGACCTGTTGAATGCTTAGCGGTGTAGGCTGCACTTCAGATACTGCTACGTTGTTGTGATTAGACCTTGGCAACAGTCACACAGCTGCACAGTGTCCTCAATGACAGAACTGTTGGATTCATATAAATAAATCTGAAGCCTCTGAACTCTTTTAGCAGCATGCTTGAGTTGTGCCTCTCTGGACCCAGGATGCTTGAACGCTTGTGTTTGTATGTTTGTGCATCAGAGTCACTGAACAAAGTGGGTACTATGGAAACAAAAGCAGATGGGCTAAATTTATTTAAAATTCACAGACATTTTTCCTGTTGCTTCAGCACCATTTGACAGAAACACGAGTCTGTGTTTAGTGACATTTAGGCAAGGACATTTTTTCATTCTTGTGTAACATCCCTCAGTACAAATGTTTGCACGTGTGAGCCATATTATGTAAACTTGATTTCTTTTCAGTCAGATTTGATTATTGATTCATTTATTTGTGCAGGTAAACCCAGACAAACACAACAACCAACAAAAGATGAATCAGCAGGAATCGGAAAAATCCCATGTGGCTCATTCAATACCTCTTACGATACACACTTTTCACAAATGAAAAAGGATTGGACTGGTTTTATTTATTCTAACAATACAAATAGAAAAAAATAGTACTTTAAAAATTTGCTCTAAAAGGATATTTCAGACTTCAGCAGATTATTGAAAAGAGTAGTTTCGATCTATGTATCTCTTGTGTCAGATGTTTTTGAAAGATGAAAATTCACTGGCTGTCTGGTTGAGTCAGAGTGAATCAGAGTTTTGATGAAGACTTTAAATGATCTGGAACATTTCCTACCTTGAGTTACATGTAAGAGCTCACATTTGGGAGATGTTTGTATTTCTCGATATAGAAGAGCAGATGAGGAGGTGGCAATTGTGACAAAGTGCTTCTGTTAAAGTGTTGAGGAGATCATATTTTTAATTTGTCATATGACAAAAAAAATTCCTGATAACTTGTCCCAGTGAAACAGCAGCTCCCTGAAACAGGTTCACAGTCACTATAAATGCCTCTAAAAATGCCTTGAATAGTGTATGCGGATATAAAATTGAATTTAAAAAATGATATTTGTTTTTATTTGACTGCTGAAATAGTTTTCGGTCATTTTCAGATGATTTTTGTGTGATAAGATCTAATGTAAAAACACAGCAGAGGTGAATGTCTGTTTAATCCACTCCTTTGTATAGAGGATGGCCAGACCAAATATAAGATATAACTGGTTGATTTGGCTTGGGTGCCTCTTTGTGTGTGTGTGCGCGTGTGTGCATGTGCTCCCACTCTCATGTGTGAAGTGGGTGTGGACGCGGGAACTAATGGTGACTTATTAACATCATAATTCAGCCAGGCAGGACAACTAATCACTGAGACCTCAGATAGACCAGCCACAAGGGGTGATGGATGAAGCCCCTGTGCATGTGTATGTTTGTGTGTGTACATGTTGGTGTGTGTGCCTCCATGTGTATATGTGTGCGTGTGTGCGTGAGTGACTGCCTGTGTGTGTGTTAATGATAGATGGCTTGTGTGGGGCTCCTTTCACACTGAGATGTCTTCTAATCAGTCTTAATGATTAGGCTCCATTGATGAGGTGCATTGATGAGAATGGGACTGTAGGTGCAGGGCGTGGCCACTAAACTCTCTGAAACAGGAAATATACCCAGCCGATATCTTGTCTACTTGAGGATTTGAAGAAATTATAGGACTAAACAACAAATCACTACACTCCTGCCTGCCTCTGCATGTGTGTGTTTGCATGTGTGCTACTGATTAGTGTGTTCATTCCCGTGTTTTTGTGCGTGTTGGGTCTCTGTGGCTCACATCCGACCGAGCCAAGGTCATTTATCACAAGGAACTCTATAGAGAGGAGTGTGTGGACATCCCTTTTTCTTCTACTTCTTCTTCTCCTCCTCTGTCTGTGTCTCTATCCATCTCTCCGCCTCCTCCCTCTACGATGCCACTCATCCGTCTCTGGCCCAGTCAGGGCTGTTTACACTCATTTAGCTCCAACTGAGGTGCAGCAGGGCGGGCTTTGAGGTATTTATAGACAAAGAAAGAAGAGGAGGGTAAACAGGATCCAAAAGAATGAAACAGGAAAAAAAAAAAAAAAGCACAAGATCTGATAGGCAAGGATGAGATTGCCATCGTGGCTTCTGCTCTCTCTTTAGCTTGCAGTTATTGTAGCTAATGCAAGCAATGAAATTACTCTGCGGAGATAATTTAGCACATGTCTGATAGGAGTTATTCATAATACGGACATTTCCCCACCCTTCCTCTTTCTCTCTCTCCATCCCTTAGCAAGTAGCGAGGGCCAGCGGAAGAAAGGAAGAGACAAACTGAATTAGTGTTCTTTTCATCATCCGTGACCAGCGAGCCGTCTGATAACCCTGATCTCATTATGAACGCTAATTGTTAAGTTCTCTCTCTGCTCGTCTCCTCCTCTCCTCCTCACCCTACACACATTTAGGACTGAAGGCCTATCTCAGGGAGAGGAAGCGTCTCCCTCTCTCTTTGTGTCTAAGTATTTACTTCCTGCCTGCTAATGGCACCAACTTCACTTCCAATATCCACTTTTAGCATAATCATTCTGAGCATGGGCAGCAACATGAGAGATTTATGATCTGCTGAATACAGTCTGGCAAATCTTCCAGCTTTCACATTTCAACCTCTTAGCAGTCTGTTTTCCACAAACCATCCCCCCTCCACCATTCCCACAACATTTACTCTGTTTGTCTATTTATGTGTTTAATTACATTTGTATCCATTTATTCTTTGCTTTATTTTTGTATCTATATTTGTACTTCTGCTTTCAGCGTGACTGTGTTTTTTTCTCTCAAGCAAACCATCCTCAAGTTTGACCAGTTTTTTCTTTGCGATATTTTCTTTCAAAGACAAACAGCGCGTCTGGAGTTCTTTGCTTGAGCTGGCAGAAGTCCTAAATGTGGGACAAGAGAGCGTCAGCCATGTTTTGATTATTGGTTTCCTCTGTGCTCCTGCTGTGAGTAATGACCATGACTTTTAATGGGGGTCTTACCAGTGTCCTGCTATTAATTAAAGCTTGATTGGAAGAATAAATTAATCTCGCTGTGGTCCGCCTGATCAATAACCCATATGAGGGCTCCATTAAGCACCAACGGCTGAGCACTCTGCATGTGATGTGTGTGTGTTGAAGGCGTTAGGGAAGTCAAATTGGTCTCTTAGATTGCAAGTGATTTTCACCCCTATTAATCATAACAACCTCATCAAGTCATGGGAGGTGTGTGTGCATGTCTCCACCCATCCAGGGTTGTGTGTTTCATGCCTCGACGTCTAATAATTTTGTTTTTTTAACACAGTTTGGAATTGATTTTGGAATTTTTCATGTGTGCAGATGGTATTTTGCACATGTAAGTCAGGAGAATCTGACATTTTTCACGTGAATCAATGAAACCCTCTGCTCTGAACCAAAGGCAAGTGGTATTTGCACATCTTAAAGTTCACTCAAATGAAATGCTAATCCAGGATCCACAGTCATTTTAATATGCAGGCACAACTTGTGCAAAAATAATGGTGCTGAGGAACTTCATAAAGGTGGCAAATATTACCTGATGATGAAATAGGCGAGAAGAGTTATATTTAAAGTGGTATCATTAGCAAACTTAATGCTTTATCCAGCTCACACGCTGAACACACCTGACAGAAAAACATGTCAATATGAACCTGTGTAGTCTGTACCTGCTTGACTTATAATTAGGTGTTTAAAATTAATGAGACTTTAAAGTGAAAGCAGGAGTATATTACAGATTTTCTCTTTCATTGAGCATGTGTTTTACATATGATTGCATTGTCAGTGTTTTACATTTGTCTAATAGGTGCAAATTACCATTTACATTTTGACAGGCTCAGGAATCACTGAGTGGTTATTAAACAAATCAGAATTTATGTCCTTGAGAACGTGAATTACTCTGAATGTGTTAATGATCAGATTATATCTGTAGCGTAACACTGACTTTTAAGCCTGTGAGTGGTAAGTAGCACCCACAGTGGAAAGAAAATCCTGAAAGAATCACAATCTAAGATCTGAATGACTTTCCTCATCATATTTAAAATACAGCTATAAAAATAAACTATTGATTTTGAAATGTCTTCCTGATTAAAGGTAATACAACATGATACAAAACTATTATGAACTTATGGTAAACTGAGAAATTTAAATGTCAGTCAGTCAGTCATCATCTATACCTGCTTTGTCCACACTTGGGTCACAGGGGTCTGCTGGAGTCTATCCTGGCTGTCATCAGGCAGGAGGCAGGGTACAACCTGGACAGGTTGCCAGCCTATCGCAGAGCTGACACAGAGACAAACTCAACTCAATCGTATTTGTACGATAATTTGGCCCTCTGTACGATGTACAAGCAATAATCCTAAAAAGGACAAATGTACAATAATTTGACCATTTCATGTTATTGCCTGTGAAACTGCTGCAGAGTTTGTTTGTGTACCGTGAAGGCATCTCTTCCCATGTCACATGTTACCAGCCAACCATGCTTTGCTGAGCGTGAGATACGACTGACGTCCATGCGTTGATTGGCTGAATGGTAAGCTGCGCCTGCCACAGGAGACGCTCACAGACAGTTGAGTGAGATTCAAGTGGGCTTGTTATTTTGGTTATGACGGGTGTACGATAATTTCCCTCAAAATACGATAATTTTGAGTCTCTGGTACGATAAACCTTTTTTTCCCACCTGGCAACGGGAAAACATGGAGACTCCACAGAGAAAGGCCTGAACCGAGATTCGAACCCCAAACCTTCTTGCACCAACGTGCCGCCCCTGAAATTTAAATGTCATAAAAATTCATTTTAAGTATCACAACACAATACAGAACAATGAATATCATAAACAAAAGGACATTTCTTGAATGCAAAAGAATGTAGCTTCAGTGAAAGAAAATATATTAGAAGATCAAGTTGGCCACCTTTTGACTCACACTCATCGCTCTGTAAATGTCATTGTTATCCACTCATGTAATTGTGATTCGAGTAAAGTGTGTAAAAACGAGAGGTCAGAATTAGGGCGACACTATTTAAAACGTCACAGCAATTAAAATACTGTTAGTTTGATGGCGATAGAATAAATACTATGGTGTCATGAGTTTGCTGAATTGGTTATTGAGAAACATGGAGAAAAATGCACCCTGTAGGTTTTTAAATCTTTATTTTCAGCTCAAATATGCAAACTTAAAAAAAAATAAAAAATACAAAAACCTCCAACATTTACTCTCCTTGATGCACACACCAAGTGTTGCCGTGTATTTATGGTAAGAATATACACAGCAAAAGAAGAAATCAAAGTCTCCTGTGGCACCTTATTTTCCAAACACTGAATGTAAGGCTGGATTCAGACCTGAATGTTGATCAACTTAATTTATCCACATAATATAAAAAAAATGTAGCCGTGGACATTTTGACTGCAGAAGTTGATATGATGCAATCAGTTGGTAGTTTTACTGGAGGAGATGTCTGCCTCTGTTGGCTCATGCAGTGGTGTTACAAAAGTGATTCATGAATGTAATATAAAATCTAATCTTTTTTTTTGGCTGAGCACAGACAGTGTTGTGTTGCAGCTTTGCAGAGAGACACAGACCTGACAACAGCAAAGTTTCATTTTGGCGCGTCGTCAAGTTTAGTCATGGAAATAGTGTTAGTTGCTAACAGCTGATATGACCTGCTGTTTATCATTGTACCCAGCAGCAGTGACGGTTGGCATCAGCGGAAAGTGGGAAGCATCTACCTGAAAGTTTATTTTCCCCACTGAGCTTTGCTAACAAGAGTGTCAGAGCTCTCACTCTCACTGATGCAACCAAATAGTTTATCACATAATTTGCAAACTGTAAATTTAATTTTCAACCCTGCACTGTTGAGTCCCGCAGAGGTTGTTTCACTGGACATTAATTAAGTGTCACCCTGCTCATTTACATACATTTACTGTGGTTCTCTGACCGGGAATGTATGATATATGGGCGGCTGTGGCTCATCTGGTAGAGCAGGTCGCCTGTGAAACGTAAGGTTGTGGGTTCGATCCCCAGATCCTCCTATCCACATGTCAAATTGTCCTTGGGCAAGACACTGAACACTAAGTTGCACTAAATATTGGATCGAGCAATTTGAGCTGAGATTTTGGGTGTGGCAGATTGGCTTCATAAAGGTAACGTGAAATCCCGTCACGTGACAAATTTTCGTCTCGCTCGATCTGAATGCCCCATCGTCTGCAGAGAAGGGATTTTTATTGGTGCTAAGAATATAATCTTTTGAAAGACTATGGATTAAAAATTGGACGAAGTTATCGTGACATCACCCACATCACACTGGTTTGTGGACTTCAGGAGTTTGGCATTTGGATGTCACTGTGTTGGTTTCTTGGAGCCAGAAGTGACCATATTTGGATATGAAGGGAGTAGTGAAGAGGGTCTGACCCTTGAACCCAAGATCCAACACTGCCCAATGTGTGTGAGACTAGTTTATCATTGAATGAACCTCCAACCCACCTGTACATCAGTGGGGACCAGAAAGTAACCACATCTCTGCTTATTCCTCTTTTTTCTTAAAGCTGAATATCTACTTAATGATGAAATGATTTTCAGACTGAGATCCAGATCACAGAAAATAACTTGTGAAGAAAAAAAACATACTGACTGAGTATTTCAGGATTGAAAATCATGATTTTGAGCTGAAGTCAATTGGGGCCAGAGTTTTCTGGAGCCGCCATCTAGTGGCCATCAGTGGTATTGCACTTTTTGCACTACGGCTTCACTTTTCACACCTTGTGGCTATGTCCATTTCTTCTGCCTAAACATAGACTGCCTGTGGCACCAGTGTCAGGACATCAGCAAAACCATCAGCATCACAAATACTATACCTTCATACATTTCGTTACAATTAACATTAAAGGAGATATATTATACTGCTTTTCAGGGCAGTTTAAATAAGTCCTATACACCTCTAGAACATGTTTGTGAAGTTTCTTGGTGAAACTCCACTTTGATGTATTTTAGTCTCCCTCAAAAACACTCTGTGACAGGTCCACTCAAAACAGTGTGTTTTCCAGTGCCTGTCGCTTTAAGGCGCTCCCCGCCGTTGCTCTGCACTGACGTCAGGACGCCGTCGCTGTGACCAGGAAACCAGCACAATACGAGTAAATGAAAATGAGATGAATCCACTGCGCTGTGAGGCTGGCAGCCTATGTAACGAAATGTAGGTGTTTTTACAACTCAAAACGAGTTTTGGGTGCACTCATGTCACCGCCAAACTTTCCTTGTGAGGCAGAAATCCAAGAAAGCGAATCCTACACTTCTGACGCTGTGGGAGACCAGGTGGGATACTATAGAGGGACTGGCTAATGCAGCGTCTATCAGACCCTGTCAGATGCCCTCTGATATATTGTTACATCACAATATATCAGAATCCAGAACTGCTTGTTTTACCCCAGGTATTTCTCTTCAAGCAGCTCACGCAGCAATGAGGTGGTTTTAAAATCTCACAGTCAGTGGACTTGGAGGCAGCCACATACCAAACAGTTCATATAAAAGACTTTAAAAAGTGGATTTTACATAACATGTCCCCTTTTATTACATATTTATTTGCATTCTGATCAGTAGCTGCAGAGCTTTTTCTTGATCTTAAACAATCTATCCATCATCTATTACTCTTAACTATCATTATGATATGTGTACCTAATCCCATGAGAGCAGGGCTAAAACTGGATAAATCCATGCTTTAAGTGCTACTAAGTGCTCTGTACAGTAGGACATAATTAGATACATAGACAAGTCCTAAATTATCCTCAGGGTTACAGTTTCTCCCCCAGTAAGTACCAAATTTGGCTTTAATTAATTCATCATATGTTTAATAATTAGCTTAATAATTTAGCTACCCAGTGTGATAACTTCTATTCCAAAAAGTATAAATATTTTAGGACACCCTCTCAACCCACAACCATGCACATCTCATTTGGATATGCAGCGGACCCCTTCACCATGAGAGCCTGCACAGACTGAGGCTAGTGAGACACAAAATATAAATAAGACCCCGAGCAAACAGCAGTAGGTGTTTGTGGATGCACATTTTGAGTGTTGCAGTGCTTGTTAGTGTGGTAAATTGTTTGTCTTGCTAATGATTCATTTGTTGTACTAGATGTTTTCCTTGCAGCTCGAAAAGACTGATAATCAAAATCCTTGCTCTAATTTCATTACAGCATTTTAAATATGCTTCACACAGTTTCCCGATACAAACAGAGAAATCGCTCTCTCGCCTTTCTGCTCTTTGGCTCAGCGTTGCTTCCCATTTGAGAATAAAGAAACCAATAAACCCAAGTCCATCTTCTGCCATGAATAAATGAATTTCTTACATAAAGATGTCAAAAAAAAAGCCATTCTCTTTTACTGTTTCCCATTCTGCTTTCCATTTTAATCGCTCTTTGTGTATTGTGTGCAGGCATGTGTGCATTTGCACACATTTGTGTGAACATCTTTGCTATTGTGTGGCTTTCCACGGTTTAATGGAAAACCTTGCATGGTTTCCCCAACCTCATTATTTGATAGACCAGATGAGAAATAGATTTATGATTCTGATTAATAACGTTAGCCAGAGTTCATTGTTTCCGCCAGTCAGCCGAACAACTTCATATCAGTCCCGCTAATGCGTTTGAAACACTAGTGCTGTGTGTTTAATAATATTGCTGTTAGAAAAGCCATTTGTTCTCATTTGAGCAGCAAGTCTCATTTGGTTGGATGGAGTAGCTCTCCACCTCACCAATCCTGCTGACACTATGGGGAATACCAGGCAAATGAAGGGAAGAAATAGCAATATTTCCACTATCTCATTCTGCGGATCTCTAAGAATTCATGTTGTAATACAGGAATAAAATGTATTGTGAGACTATATTGAAGACGTTATGGGAAACGGATTAAAACAAATTTTACTCCCAGTGTGCACAATTTATCCATGTGTGTCAGCTTCTTAATAGTGTGTATGTGCAGTAATAGATAAAACTTCCCAATACTTTTTAGAGGAAATCATTGGAGAATAGTTATGGAATTGGAACAAGCTCTAATTTAAGCAATGGACCAGGGAAAACACACAAAATATTTAAAGAAGAGAGTGAGAGGAGCTTAAAGGTTAAGGTTAAGGTTAAAGGAAGCTTAATGAAATGCATTTATTTGACATAGTGTGGATGTGAAGAAATATGTGAGTAACCTTTGCTGATTAGACCCAATCATGAAGTCGATGTAACAGAGGGAGATATTTCCCTGCTGGAGGTGGGATTGGTGATGTAGGACCTCTGGTGAAAGCTGGAGGGGAATGCAGCACAGGAGGGTTACACTGATCTGATGCTGCAATTTGACTGACTCAGAAAGACTGTGGAAAAATCTGGTTTAACTAAAAAAGGTGAAGCGAGGATCGAAGTCTGAACGAGAGAGACCGAGCGAGCATGGAGATCGACTTCCTGGTTGAACTTTTGCTGAGCTTTATTTGTTGAGAATTAGGTCTGACTATAGTTAGCCCAAAGTTTTTGTTGCTGAGGTCACATGCTTTGGGAAACAGTGGGTTCCTGTTACAGCTGCGAACACGGGTGCACTCTAACAATAAATGAATGTGGCAGCAAAGGAGCTAATCGGCCAAACGGTGCTGGTCACAACGGGATACCAGCAACCCTTAATCATCAAGCTGCAGCAAATTAATTACCACAATCATCTACCTACGGCAAATTAATTATCACAATCAATCACCACAAATTAAACTGGGCCTTAAAATAGCCCCTTGGTCAACTGGCAATCAGCCCCTTTGGCCTGACGAACGCATGGAAGTAAATATGCTTACATGTATAAGCATTTATAGATATTAAGACAACATGCATTTTTATATATATATATCCGAACAGACACACAATCACACACACACCTACAGAATTAATAAAGAAAACGCATGAGACTCATTTAACAGCAAATGTCAGCTAGACAGCCCACTTAATTAGAGCTGCAGAGCTAAAACAGGGGGAAGGAAGAAAAGGGTGGGAGGTGGATTAAGAAAAGAAGATTAGAAAAACAATGTTGAATTTAGAAAATGAAAAACAAGGAAAAGTGAACACACAAGAGAATACTGGCATCTGTTTGACATGAAAAAACAAACTAATAATTCGTGAAACTGCAAAATGAAAACATCTGAAATTTTTATATTTTCATAATGTAAGTAAGAATGGGAGTTTCCCTGGTGAGAGATGAAGACTCATTTTGTTGGTGCTTCATGTACATTTATTAAGGATCTGGGTCAGAGCTGCACCACCTGCGATGTACAAGTCTGAAAAAGTTGGAGACGGACTCTTGGGGCTGTTGTACTCTTCGCTCTTCATATCTGACTCATCCTTCTCCCAAAGATAGACGTACATGTCAAACAAGTCTCACTGTTTCCTAAGTTGGCAAACTGTTGTGGCCACTTGCCATCCAAACAAAGTTTCAGGAGCAACCTACAACCTGCTTCTAACCTTCACACTGATGATACAGCTTGACCTCCACAGATCTTAATATAACAGAAAATCATATCAACACATAATTAATTAGTAACACCTTCCACAAACACATTTTTAGTAGAGACATGTCATAAATCTATATGTGGTGTCTGTGTAGGAGTTAATCTTGTTTGTTTAACTGTGAGATGTGCATGATAATGGGAGTGTGATTTCTCTGCCCCCAACTGTCTTTGCCAGACGACAAAGTCAAAGAGATTTGTTTGTAGTGTAAAATGTATCCTTGTTAATAATCTGCATATGTTCAAAACAGCTTGTTAAATTGCATTTCTCAGTGTTGGTTACTTACAACTGAGTGTTTGTCGTTAATTAACATACAATACAGATTCAAATAAATAATGTTTTCAGGGAATGCTGGAGATACATCATCAAGTTCAGTCAAGTTGCTGTGTCTCGTCGGAGTGTGCATCTGTCTCGCTTGTTGTGTTATTTTATCCACATCAGAATCAGTTTAATTTGATTTATACATGAGGTAGGTGAATGATATGTATGAAATGAAGAATAAATATAGTTATTAACAAGAAAGACAAAGTGATTGGCACATCTTCGGCTGGCCTGTAACAAAGCATGTTTTATTCAATACGTATTAATTACAGTATATAAACCCAGATCTATTTCCTCACTTTATAGTAATCCATTTCTTTCCAGGTGTGCTGTAAAAAAGATAAAAAAAAGAAGCCCCATTGCGCTGCGTTACATCACTGGAACCATTTTCTAATCCACAGTATTAGGGGCGAGTGAACCGTGAAGCAGCACAAACAAGTAAATAGCAGCAAGTCGCCTCAATTAATGATATCTAAACTGACAGCTCATGCTGGCAAGTGATGCGAACAGAGATGCTTTCGGTGGAAAAACTATTTCGGTGTAGCAGGTTGACCACACTTCTAAAGTGCTGCTGCTGCTGCTGCTGGTGCTGGTGGTGGGTAGAAACTGAAATGGAAATGTAATGTTTTGTTCAGGGTGGGGATGAAAAAAAGGCCGTTTAGATTTTGTCCAGATCTTCCTGCCACAGAAATCTCACATTGTTATACTTGTCTTCCTCCAGGACACTAGAAAATATAATCATTTGAGAAATAAAGTTTACACTTGGCTCAGTAACAATCCACTAAACTTAAAGTTTTAGTTCGATTAGATTTTTTTGTTGAGATTTGTATCGAAAATGTAGTTTTAGCCTGAGTCTGGTTGTAAGTGACTGAGGGGGAGAGGGTTGTGTCAATGTGCAGTGACACCAATATTAAAAACACAACCATGCACCAGGGCTTAATCAATAAAACAAAGGAGACACAGACGTCCTCTGCATGTCTGCTGTATAATGTTACATGATGATTTGCTGCATAACATCTTTAATGTGTTTCATGTGATCCCCTTGAATTTACTACTCTGGATGTGTCGCACCACATTAAAAGATGAATCACTGTGTGGCAAAGCTGAAGGAACCTTGACACCATTATTCAGTGTACTCCTCCTCCTCGTTTCAGTCATGTACAGACGATCCTCCTCCACTGTGCTCTCTGCTGTCCAACTGCTCCTCTATACTGTCTGCTCTTCTTCCTCCATCCTCTCTAATCCACCTGGTTTTTTCTTTTTCTCTGTCTTCCTCAATGATTTTTCAGTTTTGGTGTCTGTCCCTCTTTCTTTATCTGTGTCACTCACTTTTTGTCCCTGTCACTCTCTGGGTGTCTGTCACTCCTTTTCTGTCACTCTCCTCGCCGCTCTCTCTGCTGGCTCTGCTGATCGCTCAGAAACCGAGGAGACGCTGTTCAGTTCCTACGGGACCTGGGCTTAGCCATATTGTGTGACACCCTGATGGCGCCTAAAGGCAACTGTGCACTCACACAAGCATAAACACACACTTCTGTGCATTTCTCATACATGCAGGCCTAACACATTCAAATTTAAAATCCACAGTGACAAACTTAAGTGCACTTCTATGTAGTTCACTGTGTGTGCTTTTTGTCTTGTAAGATGTATATAACTTTTGGTGTGCATTTTCATGGGCGTGTCAGTGCACATGTGTGTGTTTCCACGATTAAAGGGAGTACTTCATTGTGTGGGGGGTCCCTTGATGGCCTTTAGCCCTCATCTGGGCATGCTCCAATACCACAGTCTGATTGGTCTCAAACTGTCCTGACAGGAAATCCATCTGTGTGTGTGTGTGTGTGTGTGTGTGTGTGTGTGTGTGTGTGTGGAG